>JAOEGL010000006.1:83187420-83334920 GCA_034509955.1 Urosaurus nigricauda
TAATCTCCAGTATGAGAAGCAATATGCTTCTCACCAGCAGGTGTTAGGGAACACAAATGAGAAGATGCTATCATGCCCATTTCTCATTCATAGGCTTCCTGCAAGCATATGGTTGGCCGATAATGTTTGGATATAGGTTGGTATAGATTATTTTATGATAGAGGGTCATAAATTATCAGTAGTGGCAATCTCATCCTGAGGATCAAGAGTTGCCAAATTTATATTTGGCAAATTTGTCACCACTTACTTAAGGCTCCAGTGTTCTTGGGCACTTATTTACATGAGTTGTATTTGTCTTTTAGTCAGAGGTATTGTTAACAATTTAATGTGTTCCTATCACTGGAAGTAGCTGGGAAGATAGAAAAAATTTGCATGGACAGAACTAATATTAACAGTATAATTAGGTCAGGTTTAATTATAGCTGAGAAATTTTTAGGTGAGCTTTTATAGTCAGCTGTACATTCAATAAACCATGTAATGGGTAAGTATTAGAATTCTGCCATAATTAGCTAAGGTATAGTTAATGAGCAAGAAAGAAGAGGTGACCAAAGAGTAGCTATCAGTTTCCTACCAGAAGAACCTACTAGTTGAAATACATTAGTAAAAGTTAGAATTGTAGGAGATGGCTTACACGACACTCTGAGAATTTGTCTTCTGCACCTACACAAAGTTGGTCAGTACCTTCCATAGTTGACTGAAATGTTTGGGCAGGAATCCGGCCTCCTCACTTGCACATATCCTAACATGTGCTCACTGTGCTTCATGATGTAATTGCTAGGCAACCAAACCAGGATAATAAACCATGTTGGCTTGTTGCCATAAACTGTACTTCATGCAAAAAAAAATCAGTATTCCAAATTTGGCTATTTTGTGTGATGAAAATGGAAGAGAGAGATTTCATTTTCAACCATACAAGAGAAAGAAGGTGGTGGTGGGGATTGCAGAAGCCAGGAGTTTACCATTATACATAAACAACGTCATCATGATGGTATTCTGGCAGAAGTTCTGGTTATGCAAAGAAGACTGGAGGAATTGTATAAAGGCTTAGTTTTATTAATTTTTATCCAGATTTTTCTGATCAGATTTTTCATTTTTTCTGTCCTGTTTCAACTAAAGTTCATATGGAATTACTTATCAGAAATAATAATAGTAATGTGCTAACCACACTTTATTCCTAAACAATCTGTAGTTGCTAAATCTCTTGCATTTTGAACTTGGGCAAGTTTAAAAAGTCATATAGGAGGTTATGTGGGGAGAGTGTTTTAAAGAAATTACCATGAACCTGGGTGTGTGGCACATTCACACAACCTGCTTCCTTGCAATTTAAAATGTGGGGCTGTCTACACTGATAAAAAAAAATTCAGCTTCACTTCTCATTTCCCTGGCTACACAATAACACTGTAGTTAGTGCCACATCGACTTGAAATAAACTGGAATGAAGTTGTACTGACCACTACACATTTCTTCCGCCCAAAATTCAAATCAGTACAAAGGGACTCACTATTTTTTTCTTTCCAACATGCCAAAACCTATCAACTTAATCTTGCCAGTTTGTGCTCTCATTGCCTCCCCCACCCAATCCTTTCCCCCCATTTATGTGATAATGACTAAGGGAGGGAAGTTTAAACATCTCGCCTTACAACCTGACTATCTATTGATTTATTTTTTTAAATGTCTTTATGTTTCTTGGTGCATGCACATTCATACATAAACAGAGAGAGGGAGAGACAGAGAGGATGGAAGCTGCCTGTCTCCTTCACTGCAGTTGTTGGAGTGCTTCACCCTGGTTGCTGCCATTCCTTCCCCAGAACAGTATTGACAATGTTAGTCCAAAGTCAAGGAATGGTGAAAGGGTAGCCTGATCTGTCCCCTCACTGTTCATCTCATACATGCATGATCTCAACCAGGGTAATGTGCTCTATTGCCAGTAATCGCAGCAAAGGAGTTGGGCAGCTTTATTCCCCATGATCTGTTAGAGCTAATGGAGCTAATAGTACATTGGACTATCCCCTCCCTCTTCCTGCTCTCCGCAAGAGTAAGTGAATAAGCAAGAGAGTGCACATGCAGCCAGGTATCTCAACTCCTGCAACTACCCCTGTATATAAAAAAGTTTGCAAAATATTAAATATGCCTTCGTTTCAGCAGCCTGCTACCCTTCAGTTACTATACCCTAAACATTTTTATTAATGGCAACACACACCAAGTTCACCCTCCAGTTAGCTCCCCCTCACCTTGATTCTGACACATCTGTGTTAATAATCTGGTTATTCCTAAAACTACAGAGTGAAAAGTGAGTTTTTAGAATTCATATTAATGCCTAATGGAAGCATTTTCACTGTGAAACTGGGTGTACTTTGTGTGTCCTGTAGAACTGGAAACAAAGTGAATATTGTTTTTCCATCCATGTAGACAGCCTCTGAGTACTGACATCCAAGAATGAGACACTAATAATTTTGCTGATTTTTGCTGCAACATATGTAGTAAGAATGTGCAGGTCTCACTCACAATAAAATCAACAGTGTGTGGAAAAGAGGGTGAGCCCCTTTCCCATGCATTATCTCTTTGTAACTTGCTGAAATGTTATCATCAAAATTGTCTCCACAATTTAAGTTTTCTGTTTTGTGATCAAGTATTAGCAGTTAAATTTCTACATGCATGAAATAAATATTATCAACATAGACCATTACTAATCAGACCCTTCTACAAGTACTTCTCTTCACTTTTAACAGAAAAAGGGAGATGCGTATTTTCAAGCATCTTCTGTAAAACCTAGTAACCCATTTTATGACCCATGCTATGAATTGTAATTTACCATTCCAAGCTTGATTTTATTAACCAAACTGGCAGGTGTTTCTTCTTGTTTTGATTTTTAAGTATCTTTTTGTCCTGAATATTTTTTGTGAATATTGTAAATTGTATTATAATGATATTAGAAGGAACAGTTAGAAGAGTTAGAAAGAATGCATGGTTTCTTTTTATTCTCTCATATATATATAAACCCATTGTTAACCTTTTTGTCTTTTTTACATGCAAATGTAATTTGCACAAGAATGCCTATTATATTTTTGATTAGGGGCTTGTGCCTGTCACTACTCTACTGAAGTCAAGAAATTGCAAAAGAACCATAGTTGAGAGGAGGAAAATGAGAGGTAAAAGAGGATGAGATAAGAAAATAAGGTTAGTGGTAACATTTAAAAGAGTACTTGGTAGTATAGTACAATGTGAATAATATCTATCCCAGATTCCATATTAGGAGGAGAGCAAAGATCTTAATATACACATTAGGACATTTTTATTTTTTTTTGGTTTAGAAAGAATGTACCTTTATAATCATATAAGTTGGATACTTTTGTGAAATTAGGTGATTTAAACTGAAAAGGTTTTCATAAAGAAATAACCTGAATAGTTCATATTGTACTTTTAGCTTCAGCTATATCTGTAATTTTATCATTTAAAAAATTAACTTAGAACCTAATGAATCACTTAGTTTTGCTTATAGCCACCTGTCTATGCACTATTAAAAGGGTACTTTGCATGCTTCCATGGCATTCGTAGCAACAAAGAAAAGGGGGGCCTTCCATACTACTTGTGACAGTGTTTTCACATCAGAGGCAGGTTGCAGTAGCAGATTATAATGGCAAGACAGTGTGACTGGTTAATGGATTATACTTCAGAAAATAAAAACATCAATTTATTCATCCTTCAGTATCTGGGAAAAATAAAATCCTTATCTTTGAAGTTTGCTGATTTTTCTGACAATTCATGTAAGTTTCTTTATATTAATTCCAATCTTTTCCTGTTGACAGCTATGAATTTGTTTATTTAAATCACAGTTTATCTCTAGCTTTCTTCATTGATGGTTTCTGCTACATGATAAATACCATGTCTGATAAATACAATGTCCATAATTATCAGGTACCATGAATATGGCTGAGACCAGCTGAAGGCTTGCAGTGTAGTCTATGCACACCTACCTAGGAGTAAGACTTGCTGAACACAATTCCTATTTCTAAGAAAACATACAGAGAATTGTGCGATCAGTGTAGTTATCAAGGAGAAAATAAAGGGATTTTTGGGGGGGTGATGCCCTGCCTGTACTAAAATTAAACATTCTAATAATCAAATCCTTTTCAAATCAAATTATGACTTCTGAATCACCAGATGCTTGCTAATCTAAGTATTTGGCTAAATAGCTAGTTATTGTTTCATTGCTTTAAAAAAATAAGTTTAAAAACATTCAAAGGAATGTATCTAAATCTTCTGAAATGCAAAGCATTTGAGTAGGAATATGCTATGTTAAAGCAATCCTTTGTGTGGCTGACCTTTGCACTTCAGTTTTATGCAAGCTTTGCAGTCCATGCTAAGAGATGTTAGTGGCAAAATTCTCACAGATTTCTACAGGTTTCCATACTGTAGACTTTTTGTACAAGGCATAAACCTAAGAGGAAGTACAAAGCTGTTGTTTCATTGTTTGCATAAATACGACTGTCATGATTCAAGAATTTGAACAAGTAGATGGATTTAACTGGTGGCATGAAAAAGTCAAACAATACCAGCTACATGTTCTGAAAAGAGAAATACATCAAAAGTGCCTTCAGAAAAGAGCACCCCACAACTGTTCATGCCCAATCATGTTCCTTGTAGACTTTTCAGTCTCTGTCACCCAATAGTTTTCTCCCACATGCCGCACAAATCCATTCTAGGAGTCAAAGCATTCTCCAGATCAGTGTGGCGTTACACAAAAGAAGGTGCTATTGATAGGGAAAACTGAATACCCTTCATGAATGTGTGGGAATACTGTGTGTGTGAATCCAAATATTCACAATATCTCACTATATCAGCTATCTGGTTTAGTTACTTATTACTTAGAAGACTTATTTAGCATAATCAGAGAATGCTTACAGTTTTGAACAGGTAGCATCAAAACACTGAGAAATCAGGACACATTAAATAATAATAATTCTTGTTATTTGTATAACATCTTCAAGTTCTCAGGGTTCATTGTATGTATTTTCTAGTTCACATTTAAGTAGATACGCATGGGGGATTGGAGGTTTATTTTCAATGCAGGCTTTATCACTAACCATTCTGGTTAGCTTTAATCATTTTTCATCATGTCTTCCCTCTACAACACAAAACAAAACAGTGTTCTTAGTGCCACTTGCTGGGCAAAAACTGCTGACAAATTTGAGGGGGACTTGGCAAAATTTGAAGGAATTCGTTGGCCTAAGAGCTGCACATTCACCTTGTGGGCTTCATAATTTCCACTTCTGTTCTAATTGTTAATTCTATAATGCATGTCAGTATGATATAGGGAGGAGTTACACCTAATGCTTAATGAGTTCATGGCAGGGTAAAATCTGAACTTCGGATTTGCTTCATAGCCACTGTATTGCCAGAAGTATTGCTGCTGTTGTAACATTTATAGTAGGCATAAGAATAAAGAAATTAGAAATTGGTATATGTCCCTATATTATAAGCTAGATGTTAGGGTCTTTGGTATGTGTGTGCACGTGCATTTGCACTCACTGTGTGCATGTTTAAAAGCATTTCCCCCAAAAATCTGTGTTAAGGGCAGTTGCAATTTTCTTCACTTGACAAAGGCACAAAAATGCCGGGCTTTAAAACTGAAAGTTCTCTGATTTGTGCTGGTCTTGCAACATTTTTGTATATGTGCAGTTGTAATCAGGAAAGAGCAAGCTGGAACAAATGCTGCAAATGTATGCAAATGAGTGAAAAAGAGATTGCGCAAATAAAATGGTATCTAATATAAGGGAATAGATAATTTAAGCAAACAATAGCTCAAATTTAGATAATTGGAATACAGCAAAAACTAAAAATCTCATGCTTGACTTGTTTTTTAAAATCTTAGCAGGACTTTAAACAGCAAAGTTGGAATAAAGCTAATTATTAGCTTTTTGGAATATATTTTGCATTCTTTATATATATATATATATATATATATATATGGTCTGTTCTTCTGTCATTTGTTTTTTTAATCTTTTCAGCTCTGATCTACTAAATACATTATGTAAAGATATTGGTAGCTCTATGGTTTATCTTCCCTGTTTTTAACATAGAGTATTCTACCTATGAGAATATAAATGAATAGCACAGCATTTTAAACAAGACAGATCAGTCCTTTTAATACGACACCACAAGAAACAAACTTTACTGCTTGTTCTTATATTTTTATATTGTTCAAATGAATGAACCATTGTTTCTTTCTCATAGGACTTGGGACAACATAAAATCTATTTTCTACCTTGTTGTAGAGCAGCAGACAAGGGGACAGCAGGAAGCAGTCTTGGTAGGGATGAAGCAACAGAAGTACAGACTCAGAGCCCTGAGAATCCATTGGGGGTTCCTTAGGCTACAAGGTGAAAGGGCACTGATGGTGATTTGTGCTGCATGCCTTAGCCCATCTGTTAAACAAGGCAAGAAAACCAGCCCCAAAACTCTAGTATACAATGCACCTTTATTTATTAAGTCCTGGTATCTAATCCATCCACTCCTGTGCTGCTTTGTCCAACTTTCTCAAAAGGTTGTGCAAATTGAAACAGTCATGGCTGGAGGCAGAGCTACAACTGTGTAGTTGTTTTTCAGAAAGCTGCAAAGTTCTGAGTAAAACTGCATGAGTTTCTTGAAAATATGCATTTTTAAAAATGTTGTGGTATTTTTCTATCCTTTGGGAGAGAGAAAATCCTGAATGTTTTGACACTACAGGAAGAAATACCAATACCTTTTCCTTGACATCTGTCAAGAATTGGGGAAATGGAGAATTTCCATCTCTAACTTTAACTGCCATGGCAACATCATACAGAATAGAAATCTGGGCTTTGTAATTCTGACAGAGAATTATAAATGCCCATTCCTAAATTGCAGATTCCAGGATTTCAAAGGATGGTGCCATGGCAGGTAAAGTGGACTGTTGTACTATAACTGTGCAGTATGAAAGACCTCTGATATAAAAGTGCAAGGTGCAAGCAAATGCAGGATGGTATCCACTCTGTTTGGTTCCATGACCACTCATGGATATCAAAATCCATGGATGCTCAAGTCCTGTTATATACAGTGGCATGGTAAAATTGTGTTTCTTCTATAAAATGGCAAAATCAAGGTTTGCTTTTTGGATTTTAAAAAATTAGATATTTTCAAACTGTGAATGGTGGAATCCGTGGATGCTGAATCTGTGGATATGGAGCCCGAGTGTAAATAAATAAATTTAAAGGGTGTCACCCTGTAGTACTTTCAAACTTTATATACAGCCCCCAGCCTCCCTGAGAAGTACACTCATTGTTGAAACCTTAAAGCCAATACTTCAAATTAAGCCCACAAATGTACTGGGAGTTATTGGATCTGGGAAAGAACTGGTGTATTATGATTGACTCATTAGTAATTACATCAAGTGGGAGCTGGCTCACAAAAGTGGGGGAGTAGCCACCTTTGGCTGGTTGTTCATCATTAAGTTTATGAGTCTGTTTTTTTAAAAAAGAAGCTAATAATCAACTTTGATTTATATATTGTAAATTCTCAGATGTGAAGCACTTATAGGACAATAGTGATTAGAACTAGAATAAGGCTAAACAAACTAGAAAATTAGAACACCCCCCTGCAAAAAAAATTTACAAGAAATCTTGATTTAGAATACACATTTTTATCTCAAATATAGATGACATCTTTCTTTACAAATGTCCCTCTAAACCAGGGAGGCGAAATTTTTTGATGTAAAAAGGGCTAAAGCCAGATTTGTAAAATATTGTTCATGATTTTAAAAGCTTATTTTAAAAAAAATTCTAATTTAAAATATTTTTATATTTAATAAAAACAAACATGATAAAATCCTTTTCCAAAAAATGTGTACACTATGTCCACTTGCATGAGGAATGGCTGGAACTCATGGGTACGTGTGAATTGACTCAAGTGATGTATATATTGTTAACAGAACAAGAAATGAGTTTAGAGGTAATCCAGAAGGGGAGGGGGTGTGCTTGGGGAATGATCCATGGAAAGGGAGAGTTGTCAATGAGGTGGGATATATTTCAGCAACATATTTTCATTTTTATTTTAATACGAGATGTGATTTGAGAAAGTTGAGATATGATTTGGAGAAATAAATGGCTTGCATTTATGTGAAATGTCAGAGTAGTGTCCTCTGTCTTGTAAAAAGGCAGGCCTATCTGTTTGCCTTTCTGGGCATTTTATTACTGCCCCACACCTACTGTGATAGCCATTTTGTTAGTGGGCAAGCCCTCTCAGTGACAATCATTTTGTAATCATGCAAATGATACATTCTGAAAATTTTAGAAGTGACAACCTTAAAAAAAACACTGCTTGGCAAATCTTTAAAAAAACAACAACAAGAAATGTATCTTTTGTTCTCCAAAAGATACACTAGCAGTATGTCATTGATCTTATTTTTAATATGCCTAATAATATATGCTCCTATTGAAGAAGAATACCATGGATATAAGGCATTATTTGTGCTTGTGTACCATCTAATGCCCAGGGTTTGAGTATTTCTGAGTATTTTCCTGAAATATTTATAACTGCTGACTTGACACTTTTCCTGGCACATGGTGATTTTAGCAACAGATGACATATAGAGGCTTTGCTGCTTTCATTGAGCAAAACAGTGCTGGTTCATGTTGGAATGGTATAATACATGCTTGGGCTCCCTTCTATCTGCCCAAATATATGCTTGCTATGTAGTTTTAGGACATTTTCTTCCTGAGGCCTAAATCAAAGGGATAGAACTGATAAGCATCTGTTCTGGAAGATGAAAATGCCCTTTTCTAACAAAGTGACTGCATCAGTGTTGACTCCTTCAAAAGAAAGTAGCTTACCTAGACCAGTTCTAGGGAGAATGGCAATTGCTGTGCTTAAGTCAAGAGCTCTTCTGGATGTCCCCAGTTTCATTTTGCTAGACTCAGCCATTGCTCCCCTTACCTCATGGAAAAGAATTACTGCAGATTTCCCTGGAGAGTGAGTGGTATAGCAACTGTCCCTAGAACTGACTTCATGGAATTGAGTCTGAAGAGATAACACAGTAAACTTGCTATTCAGTCAGAACACAGTAATGTCTGCTCAGAAAGCCAATCCTTCTGCATTCTAAACAAAATGCACAGCTCTGTGTATGAACAAAACAGAACATAAAGCCTCTTTTTGTACAAATGATTTTTTACAGGAAAGTCTCAAATTGTGAAAAATAATCAAACTATGCAAAAATGTTTATATAGTGGGCTCTTTTTATTCATGGGCTTGCCAGCCACAGATTTGTTCTTCCGTGGATGGCAAGTCCTGTTGTTTTTAATGGAGGCATTTGTAAATCATGCCATCATGGATCCCATGTTTTTTTTCTCGGGGGGGGGGGGAGTCTGCACCAGATTTCCCCCATTGATACAAAGGGATGACTGTAATCTCACCCATTAAGGAGAAAACTTGAAATTATTTGTTCTTTCACACAAGAACAAAATAAGCAAAGATTTAAATCCCTTGTATAAGTCTTAGAAAAAAAATGGTGTTATTACAAATCGACAGGTGACTTCAAAGCACAGACACACACATATGATTCTCATATATTTGATATATATCTATATCTGTATATCTCACACACACACACACACACACACACATATATATATATATATATATATATATTTTGCCACTTGCTGTTACCCGCCTCGATCCAACACAGGGAGAGGTGGGATACAAATAAATATATTATTATTATTATTATTATTATTATTATTATATTTTTGTGCATGTCCATTCCAATATAAGTTGCACTGAGTACAGTAGGACTTACTCTCAGATAAGCATGTTTAAAATTGGAAACTGCTGGCTCTAGGTTATATATTTTTTAGGAATTTTTCAAAATATTTCTGGTGGGAAATTGCAAAAGAAATTGGGCGCTATTTAAAAATCCATTTAAACTGGCATGTATTACTTCATTTTGCTTTCAAGAGGCCCCTAGCAATAGAGATTGCCTTAAGAACTTTGCAGCTTGTAAAAGGGTTAATATGTTAGATTAGGAGAAAAAATCAAGACAAACATTTTTATTGCTGCACATGAAGGGGTGGTTCTGATTAAATTACCTTATTATTTGAATGGAATAGAAGATAGAGTGCATCATTTCTTGCCCTCAACTTTAATGCCTTTAATCAAATAATGACCTTCTGGAAATAGTTAATTTTAAGCATTTGGAAAGATCAATACCACTTTGCCACCAAAAAATGGTCCAGATGATGTGGAATTTGATGTATTTAAAGTACCATTTTACCCTTTTAACCTAGTAAATAATTTAAAATGCTTTCAGTAATCTTTTGCCACCAATATGTATCTCATTGTTGAAAGTATTATAGTCCCCCCCCCCCCCCACAACCTTCTTGCACTAGAAAGACCTGCAGGTTGAAACCTAAGGTAGTGCACAGTATAAGTTTCCCAGAGTAGATATGTTTCACTTTCCATGAATGTTAGGGCAGTCATCCTGAAAACACACAAAGAATTATTGTTTTTCTTTTAGGAGGATTGTCTGTATCTTCCTCATTTTAGCGTTGCTGTGTTAAAGGTGAAGAATTAGATGGCTTAGCTTGTTTTAGACGTCCGTTTTATCCAGTTTGTAAAACACTGGTATGAAATTATATTTGAGTGCCTTCAGCTTTGTAAATGGGAAAAATTACCCTCTATTAGCATGTTTGTGGGCAGATTAAAAACTGTCTTCATTAGCATAAGGAACACTTACTGATTCTTTATAAAACTCGAAAATTATTTGCTGAATGATAAATTGCTAGCTTTACAGTTAGTTGTTGTTGACAATGAGCTCATTCAAAATGCGTATTGCAGTTTAGTCTACAAGAAGACTGAATTCTTTTTTTACTCAGAACTACTGTTTAATGGATTATGTACTTAAACCCTGTTCATATTGCATATGAAATGTAATTCATGCTTTTCACTAAAACGTTTGTATCAAATATCCTTCTTATTTAGACTGTTTCTTTTAATGCTGTGTATTTGTATGATACGCTGTACCCCAGAGATTGTAACAAAATACTCCTGAATCTAATTTGGGAAAGGGAAAAGCCCTCCAAATGTTAAGATTAAGAATTATGAATTAGTCTCTAGCTCTTTGATTTGAAAAAATGTTAATTCATTGTGTGTTAAAAATAGGACTGCAAACCAAAGGAAATAAATATGCCCCCTTCCCTGCTCACACATTTTATAACCAAGCATTCTAGGCATGTACATTTAGTGGTGACTAGTTCCACCGAAGTATGGTGAGGATGCAAATTCAAATGACTGTCAGATTTATAGACATATTCCCTACCCAGCATTTACCCTTTGCTTAAATAGACCAAAAGTTATTTCCTTTTAATTTAATTTTGTTCATTACATTGCAGTAAAAATCCTAAAGAAAACCTCTCTTCAATTTTATTTGACCTGCACTGTGCATTCCTACTTATTTGACAAATTACATTTTTAGAAGACAAATAGAAACTAGATAGTGCTTTTGGTAACTACTGGTTGGTGCTTAAGTCACTTACTTAAGCCTTTTGAAGCCTTCATTTTAAAAGTATTGTAGAGCAAAACAATGCAATAATGGTACACAAATTTTAGTTTTTTGAATATGGTCATGCATTTGAATTATAATATTCAAAGCACTAGATTTTTATAACTAGTGAATATTTTGGCAGATGCTATTCTTTCATTCAAAGAATTATCTTCTGTCTCTTAATAAAATTCCTGAGAGAAACTCAGTCCAGGAAAACTTGCTTAACTCCTTTTTCATCATTTTCTTGCTTACTGTAGCAAGACTTTTGCATATGTCATTTAGCTACTATAAAGTACATGGTGGTATTTCCTTTGTGGCAGATGGATTTAAAATCTTGACTTCTCAATAAATGTAGGTTTACAATACATAACTTTACAGGATTTGTGTTGTATATAACAGGTTTGAACATATTATCTCAGAATTCATCTGCATGGCATTTTCAACTTATCTCAGGGCCCACGCCAGTATCTTAAGTAATAGGGAGAGAATGTAGTGCTTGATGATAGCAGCTAAAGGCGTGATTTTGAATAGAAACAAAGGGTTTAGAACAGAAGGTGTCAAATTAAACTTCGTCAGTTTGAAAAGTAGTAACATCCTGAAAGTTCATCTGCATATTTACATGTGACTAATGTTTATATTTTGCCATTGCTTTGTTCCTTTTTTATATGCAGTGCAATGCTGCCTGGTAAAGTTGTTGCACAGGCATATAGGTTATTTCTACTATCGTTTTCAGGTTGTACCCTTCTCCAAATTTATAATAGGCTTAAAGTGGACTTCCACACGTGCTGTTGTAAAATTTATAACATTTGTGATACCTTTTAATGAAGCATCCTGTGCTTTAGAAATGGTTGTGCTTCTTTGATGCAAAACAAAAAAAGAAGACATGTTTCAGTTTGTGTGTTTGGTTGGACAAGTTATGTGCATATATTTTTCTTTCTGTAACTCATAGATTTCAGCACTGGTTTTATTAAAATGAACATGTATGCCATAATAAAATTTGAAGCACACCAGGATTAGTTCACAGTGTTAAAAATCGTAGCTTATTTTTAGAAAATCCTGCATTTCCAAACCATTGTTCAAACCAATTGGTTTTTTTTATCGAATAGACACATTTTGGCTTGGGAATTCTATATGAAATAATATCATTTTCCCTTGTATAGTTTTTGAGTTAGGAATAAAGGTTGGGTGTATGAAATATGTAAATTAATATACCTTTTTTTGTCCTATCAAAATAGTTTAGTTGTTATAATCAAGTGATTACTTTTTATTTTAAAATTAAAAATATATGTACATATGTAGCCAATCTGAATAACATTTCAGAAAATGTAAATGCTACTTTGAAGTCTAAGCAGATAAAGGGAATGCCTAAAATAAAATATGAAAAAAGTAAATTTTAGAGTTAGTTTTTTTTTAAAAAAAAAATTAAAAACATGATTGCAATCTTTAAAAATTACTGGAGTACCCTTGAAAAGCCAACTGAGTAGTATTTAGTCTTGCAGTTCATCATGGCATGATGTTGGATGGGGGGAGGGATTAGAAGTATTATTTCAGGGCCAGGGTTAATAGCAAACTACTGGAAATGTTTTATTAGTCATGGCTAATTAATAAAGATATGTCTGCACTAAGAACGCAGAAGTGACAAGAGCAAAATACTTGCTAAATGAGTTGAGGCGCTTCCTCCCCACCCCCCGAATTACTTGTTAGACTACTTTTAGGCTGTAGGAGGTGCATAAACACCTTCTTTATCTGATCCTAGTCAATCCTCACCCCTGAGTCATGTAAATTATTAATGCTCTGGCATACAAGTAACAAGCATGTTTCAGACATAGGGAGTTAGTTGCAGATACAGAATATATGTACAGAATAGCTACTTTAATTCTAATCAGCACATCTTGTCTTTATGTATCTCATGGTACAAAAGGACTGTATATTTGACACCAGAAAGGAACATACTGGAACATACTGTCTATAATACATGTCTTTTGTCTTCACTGAAATGAAACGATTAAAAATGGCTCAGCAAACTATATTCATACTCCCACATGCGTATTAATTTCTCAGCATCAGATACAGGGCTGAACAGTAATGTTATGCTATGCCTGGCAGGTATCCTCCTCTCCCATTAGAAACTCCTTGCCCTGACAAAGATAGCATGCCAAGTAAAAGGCATCTAGTCCAGTGTTCTCTAATCTGCTGGGTTTCTGTGTACTATATCAATTGCATTAATATGTGCAAGAATTATTGTTGGCATCTGAAAAACTAGTAAACTTCAGAAGAAAAGGTTTTTGCAGCTGAACGTGACCTCCATCTGAACCACTCTTCTCCCTCTCCCCATCCAAACAATCTATGCTTTAGAAATCAAAAGGTAACAGCTATAGAATATGTCATAAGGCCAGCTGTGGCACTCTTCTTTACCATCTTCCTAGACAAGCATATTTAAGGCCCATAGCACATAGATGGTAGAGAATGATTGGACTTGGTTCAACCCCATTGGTTTCAATAGGAATTTTATACATGCTTTATTTTAACAGGATTGAAAAATACATTATAGTCTTTCCACAAAATAGTGTGATGGTTTAATCAGAATGTTTGTCTAAAGCAATACTGTTATGATTTGCTTTTTGACAAATCAGCAATATTTCAGTCCTATCTGGAGAAGGCAGATAAGACATCACATCAGAGAACTGTAATATCTTCTACAGATTTAAGGACAGACCAACAGGTTAAAAAATAAAATTCAGTTGCTATGAAAGTAGTGAGGGCTATATGGTTTATTCATATCATATGACACCTAGCTGGCATCATTTTCACTGGCTGTATATACATATACAGGCTCTATTTAAACTGCAGGTATTAATCTTTGAAGCTTTTAACAGTTGGAGAGCAGATTACATTCAGTGCCACTTACATCCACATGAATACCATTTGGACCTTAAAATTAGCCCAAGAGGCCCTTTTTTCACTTTTCTTCCGATAAAGTTCAAGTTGCTTATTTATATGAAAATTTATTTGCTGAGTCTTAGCAGTTCAGATGCTGATTCTGACAATCACAAGGTTGGCAGTTTGAGACCTAAGCGCCACATGATGGAGTGAGTTCCTGTCACCAGTCCCAGCTTCTGCCAATCTAGCAGTTTGAAAGCATGTAAAAGTGCTCATAGATAAATAGGTACCACTTTGGTGGGAAGGAAACCATGTTCTGTGTGCCTTGGCATTTAGTCATGCTGGCCATATGACCAAAGTCACGTTGCTAACACTGGTTCCCTCGGCTTAGGAACAGAGGTGAGCACTACTACAGTCAGTCACAACTAGACAATTACGTCAAAGGGGAAACCATTACCATTATCTATATACCATCCATCCCGTGGTTACAGAATCTTTTTGGTGGTAGTCCCTCATCAGTTGGACCCCATCTTTTGGTTTAAATACACTTTCTGAAAATGTTTTGTTATTTTATTTTAACTTTTGTATTTTATTTTATTATTAAAACGTATTTATTCTGTCAGCTCTTTCACTGATAGTGTAATGTTTTGGTATTAATTTCTTACTCTGTAAAATGCAATAGGGACTTGACCTTAAAAATATCAGAGCTGTTGTTATTTTAAAATAATAGCTTCTATCCACAGTCCTTAAACAAATGTTGAGTATTCTGTAGTTAAGACATTAATAATTAAACCTAAAATGACATTGTCATTCCTGTGATATTTTTTTAAAATGTTTCTTTCCATGCATTTTCATGGAATAAAATTCAGCACTGGTTTCCATTGTCCTGTTTCTTTAAAATCAATACTAAAAAATTCAAGTAATGCCAAAGATATCATTTAAGATGGCTTGTAAACCATTAAGAGGGGGAAATCTGTGCATCTATTTTAGAAGCAAATTAGCATTTGCTACAGTTCTCCTGGGACAATATTTTGGCATACTTTCAAGCCTGCTTTTCCATAGAACATGCCTTGGTTAGAGCAGGTGCTTTTATAGATAGTTTACATGTGCTGTGAAGAATGTGGACTTGTTTATATTATACTTAAAATCACAAGTTTGGTTTTCAAGTTTCAGAAGTTCCTGCATTGGGTAAAGATTTATCAGCAGGTTTTGATCTGTCTGCACAGCCATCTGAACACACAGAAAAAAGAAACCCTGTTTAGTAATCTCTATTCAAGGAGGCATTCTGAAATTTCTGTATATATGATTTATATGAGCCAGTTTTATAGTCAAGATAGACATAGGAAACACTTTCTTATTCTAAATAAGAAAAATGACACCAGGATTCCTATTTTTTTAAAAAAAAAAAAAAAAGAAGAAGAAAGAAAGAAATTACACTGGATACACATACTACCAATATGTTGTTTTATGTCCTCAGGTGGATATGGGCTTATATAAAAGGAAATTAGTAGCAGAGACGTAATAGAAAAATTAAAAAAATATGCTTAAAATATGTGGAGTGCTGCTGCTTTGCATGTTTTCTGGTTGTTGTTGTTTTTAATATATAACACCTATAGGCAGTAGGATGTTATTTTAAAAGTTGGCAATGGCACTCACTAGTTTGATAAAGTAGCATAATGAGTTTTGATATATTGATTTTTAAAGGAATTCCATACATCGTTTTTATACGTGAAATGACAAGGCAATACAAAGCTCATTTTATCCTATTTGTTTCCAAGGAGCATGTTTTCTTAGCCATATTCCCATATTAAGGAGAGTCTAATGTTTTCTATTACATTATCTCAAGGGATGGCTCTGTGAACTCTTGCGATGGAAAGAAGATCCTTCACCTGAGAACAGAACCCTGTGGGAGAATCTGTCAATGATCCGGAGGTTCCTCAGTCTTCCTCAGCCTGAACGAGATGCCATTTACGAACAAGAAAGCAATGCAGTTCATCACCATGGTGACAGGCCTTCCCACATTATCCATGTTCCAACAGAACAGATTCAGGTTGGTTTACCTTGGCCTGTTCACTATAGCAGTGAACAGACAGCTGGGGGGGGTGCTTAACCTGCAAGAAAGGGAGGGAATAATTGCTCCTATTTCTGCCATACTAAGTAGAAATGTCTTGGTATTAATAAGGATATTGGAGAATTGAAACCTGGCCTTATGCACTTTCGGCTGAATATCCAACTTTTTGTGCAATGCACCAGAATTAATTTTAGAGCTTCCCTATCAGTACCTCTACATACTGGGTCACCAAAATTATTATTTTTCATTGAAAAGTAGATGGTTGGTGCTTACTAAATGTCGATTCTCACTTATATGTGTGCCTGAAGCATTTTCAGCCCTTTTAGCACCTCTTGTGCCAGTATTTAGGCTGTTGATGATAAGCTTTAAAATATCTGGTGTGCATGTATACTACTCCCTTCTGACTGTAATTTCAAAATGTTGAGGATTTAGATATTTAGGTGCCATAATTTTAAAATAAAAGTCCAGTCAATGCCCTGTAAGAATGGTTTGTTTAAATGGGAGGAGGCTGAACCCTAAATTTCTCATCCCACTTACTGCTAGTCTGAAAGTTAGGATGAGTCAATGTTTGTTTGTTTTTCCTTTAGAGCCCCTCTCCCACCACCCTTGGGAAAGGAGAGCATAGAGGCGCTTTCTTACCTGGCCTGCTGACCACTGGACCTTGGCTGGGTGCTGCTCCCCAGGTGAGCTGGCACGAGTTTAATATGTCAGGGAAAGACGTGGAGGGGTTTCAGGACTTGATCCAACTGTGTCCTTCCATATAAATACAGCGGAAGGTCTACTGCCTCTCCAGGAATGAAGCAGACTAAGGGCTGGAACAGACGGCTCCAAAGAAGTGGCTTGAATCCGCCCCCTCTGAAGGTGGATTGGGACTGTGGCAAACATATGCAAACATATGCCACAGCCCCAATCTACCTTGATCCTGGCCCAAATAGGAGTGGAAAACATCCACTCCTATTTAGGCTTGGAAAGAGGCATCTTTCCCAGCCCCGCTGCAGCTCCCGGGTGGCTTCAAGGTGCCCTGGCGGTGTGTGGTGTATAAGTGCCACACCGCTGGAGTGTCTTGAAGCCACCAACATATTGGCAACTTGCTGGCTTCCGGACATCTTTGGAGCATGTGGCGTATAAATGCCATGCTCCCAAGACACCCAGAAGCAGGCTTGAAAGGCTGTCAATTTCGGTCCTTAATCTTATTATAACCTGTCCTGATAATGTTTTCAAAGGATGGGATGCATTTCTTTTTTTTAAAAAAATCACCTTTTTCTTTCTTTTACAAGAGCAAATAGTCCTCCCATTTACTGTATTATTATCTGAGAAATATTTCCATAGACTGAAACCGTATGAGTTAATCAGCAGCCAAAAGCCCCCAAACTGTTTGTGAAAGATAAAAATAAATTGTGCAATAGGATATTAGGTGCTTGAGATTGTGAAAGCTAGGGAACTTAGTGTTTGGTTTAGCCAAAGAAGATAGAGGTGTGTGCTAACATGTACATGCTTGAAAAGGGCATGCTTTAATGGATTCAACACTTCTGGGTATAAAGAAATGGTTATTCAGACACAGACATGGTAATAGGTCAGCTTGCCCTGTTGCTACGAAGTATTTTGTTTATCTTGTCGGTAACACTTGTAGCTGTAATTCTGAACATATTTAATAAAAATAAGTCCCACTGAAATCAGCAAGGCTTAGTCTGGGTTAGCACAGATAGGGTTGAGTTGCGTGTCAGCAGTTCAGCTATCAAAAGCTAACAAATCAAGAGTCTGTCTTCATGTATTCAGTATCAGACATGCCATAGTTCCAGGTTTTGTTGCTGCAAAAAAGAAATATATGGTGTATTCTGTTTGGTTGTTTTTGTTTTTTGTATTGGTTATTTTTTGAAGACTGTTCATTTTGATACCACTATTCTATGTACAGATCTACAAGTTATCTTGTTTTATGCTAAATGGAAATCTAGAAGATTTCCAAGCAATCCTTTCCCCCTTTTCCTTTCTTATGTGTTTATCATGCCCTTCCTCAAGGAGTCTGTCAGAGTGGCTTCTTACCTTTATCTACCCACCCCACAATGAAAACAGTCCAATACATTACATTTCATTGTGAGTGTGCCTTGTCCAGAGACACCCAAAGCAAAAAGAGAAATCTACCAATCTACCTTTTTGCTGGCCCAAAAAGAAACTGCAAAATGCTGCTCCTTTTTGAGCCAGCAAAAGTCAGTTTTTCCCAACCTGCCACGGCTTTACAGTGCTCATGCAGCAGGAAGTCAGGGCATCTTGCAGGCATGGGCATCTTGCAGGCATGGTTCATGCATACACCAGACACCCAAGCTGACAAGAAGCCAGCTTTTCATGCCAGTCTGTACCAGCCCTCAGTGAAGGTTCTTATGGCTGAAACAACCATAAAGGGACAGCAATATGCCACTCCTTTGTGTACCAGATTGGGGCCCTTTCTTCCACCACCAGAGCTTTTTGGAATTTCTGTGTGAACGCCACACTGCAGAAATGCCATGATGCCACCTGCTATGTGGTTAGTGGGGTGGTGTGTCACCAGATTGAGGGCAGCAGCAGGGCATGTGCCATGTGTACACCATGCCCCCATGCCACCCTGAAGCTAGTGGTTTTTTTGCCAGTCTGTTTTGGCCCATAGTGTATCAAATTCAAGACAAGACTGCATGTGTTGATTATATGAATTATATATGATTACATGAAGCCTACAAATGAAGGACATTTGAGAAATGAATTACCATGACTATAGTACATGTGCCTATCCTTCCTCCTGTTCCATGACGATTTGTTTAAGACTAATTATTTTCAGAGTACTGTTTGGTTTAGTACATACCTTCTACAAAAACCTTACTAGGTATGCACACATACCCTCAGAAGTATGCTGGTTTGTTTGTTTGTTTTTTACCTTTTTAACTCCAATTTGTTTTGTCTGAGACATCCAGCAGTGACCCACTGAGCACACAGTAGATAATAAATAGCAGCCATGGATAAGGAATCAGAAATGATCATTGGCTTCTATGTTTCTTCCTATCTCTTCCTCCCATCTCCTGCAAGTATTCTATTTACAGTCGTCCCCTGGGTTACGAAGGTAATCCGTTCCGGGATTACCTTCGTAACCCGGAAGCTTTCGTTTCCCGGGGGACCGCTATTCTAAACGGACCACGCGGCCGATTTAAAGGGGCCGTGCGGGGTTTTTTTCCGTATCCCGGGGGATCTTTCGGATCCCGGGGGATACATTTGCGGTTCCGCCGGTTTCGGATCCCGGGGTTTTCGTAACCCGGGGGATTCGTAAGCCGGGGGACCACTGTATTTCCCTTCCCATTGTTAATTCTTCCCAAGTTCATATTTTCAGTGGCCATATCATGGGGGTATAGCATGAATTCCTTCCATTATCACCACCACCACCACACAGACTCTCTTGTAAGCTGACCATTTCCTACTTTTAAAAAAGAAAGAAAGGGGAAAGATCAATACAATCAGATATTCAGATGTAGAGCATAATTCAACTGGAATTAGTTCAAGGTGGAATTGCTTTGTTTCTCCTCTGTACTATATCAGGACACACACACATGCACCACTTAGTGGATTAACTAGGACTAAGTTGGTTATTATTTGTAAAATTTATAATTTGGTGTTCTACAAGGGGATGTTCCAGATGTGGCAAGCATTACAGTTACACTGATCTTAAATTAAGTTAACATAGGGCACAAAGCAGGCCAATAGCTTGGAGCAGCACACAGGACTGCAGCAGCCAGATGGCCTCTCTGTAAGTGGGCCACCACCACAGTCTTAAACCCGGCAACCAGCAAGAGTGGCTTTTTGTTGGCTTTTCTGGTTGGCACAGGCTCGGTGCATTCTCCATGCAGCTTTTTGCCACATTAGGAGCATGCGCCATCTGCATGCCCTGCCCCAATGCATCCTGAAGCCAACACTTTTTGTCTGTCTGCTTCAGGCCATAGTTAGCATTAAGTAAAATATAATGCTAACTATAGTCAATCATAAGGAAGAGGATATCTGTATGGGAGAAATGAGAAACTATGCAAACCCATTGTGAGGGTAAATTCACAATTTGCACTGAGATAGTGTGGTAAATAGAATTATTTCAGTTATTTTAAAAAAAAATAAAATCAGTATATATAAAGGTTTGTACACAATGAAAAGGTCAATGCTGTCTTTCTTTCTATCAGCAGCAACAGCAACAACAGCAGCAGCAACAACAACAACAGCCACAGCAACAGCAACAACAGCCACAGCAACAGCAGCCACAGCCACCACCAGGTCCCAGGTTACCCCCAAGGCAACCAACAGTAGCATCACCAGCTGAATCTGAGGATGAAAATCGTCAGAAGACCCGTCCAAGAACAAAAATTTCTGTGGAAGCCCTGGGCATTCTTCAGAGTTTTATACAAGATGTAGGCTTATACCCAGATGAAGAAGCAATCCAGACTCTTTCAGCTCAACTTGACTTACCCAAGTATACTATTATCAAGTTCTTTCAGAATCAGCGATATTATGTCAAGCATCATGGAAAGCTGAAAGATAACTCAGGCTTGGAAGTGGATGTTGCAGAATATAAAGAAGAAGAGTTGCTGATAGATTTGGAAGAGATTGTCCAAGACAAAAGTACGAACACACTTTTTTCAGTTAAATTAGAAGAAGAATTATCGGTAGAAGGGAACACTGACATTAATACCGAATTGAAAGACTAATTGAAAGAGTATTTATTCAAAAGTGTCACTGCTATTTACTAATGAAATGAAAATTCCATCCTGTGTTCTGTCAGCAACCTCTTTATTCATTGTTTGGCCAATGAATCTTCCAAAACTTGCACAAAAGTTGAGAAAATTAAAGGATAATACAGACTGCACTAGTTAATTTACAAACTGCTTCTGAACTACAGATGAAGCAATGAGGATTGTTTCATATTAATTTGTGTTCACTGGGTACACCAATAGGTATCCAATAAGCATGATTATCTGTGGGTTGTTTTTTTATTAACTATTATTATTATTATAGAGCTTTCAGACAAGCATTACTTCTGTGGTTTATTGTTTTGTTTTTGTTTCTTTTCCCAATTATTACTGTTAACACTCCACACTTGATCTTTGAAAGCTCATGTTTATTTAAATAAAGAAAAAAGGAGAGTTTGTTACTCTTGCTCTATTGTATGTTACAAAAGAACTATAGACTGTGAGATGCAGTTTAAAGTTAACATATGCCAACAAATGCCTTGTATTATATGGCACTGCCGTAACTCAGATTTGTTTTCTTTTCAGAAATAAGAGGTCACTGTATCTTTTTCATTTGCATTGTTACATGATTTTTTAAAAAAACAAAATGTGAAACACAGTTTATCCCCATTATTTATTTGTAGATCCTACGGCATCATGTTGTAATTAATTTTTAGAAGTTTCTGTTAAATGTAATATTGCTTCTCTTGTTATCATACTGATTTTTTTCTATTTATAAATGTATTTTGATGGGCAGTAAAACAAAGTGTCTTAAAAGTTTTAAATAGAGAAAATGTGCTTTACACAGTTGCCTATAAAAAGTGCTCTATGTTATCCAAGCAATTCATACTATAAGCTTCACTCTTATTGTTGTATGCAATTTTTACTATCATGCAAATAAGCTTAGGTAAATAAAACTAATAGATCACCTTAGAAACTTATGCAATTAATGTGAAAATAATTGATGTTTGCAATGTGTCTTCCTTTGGTTTACAATCAATTTTAAAGCTACAGCTGTATAAATTTTTCTGTATAAAGGTGTATTTCTTTTTTATGAGTTTATTGCTATGAAAACACCAGTTATTTTGTTACAGCTGGCTGTTTTTATAAGTGTATCACAATTTTCTTTATGCAGAAATGTTCTGACTAGGAGTGGTTATTGACTGTAACTACACAATTAAAATTGTTTGTATGGTATGATGTGACAGGGTTTGTCTGCTTTTATGTGTGCTATGGAGAAATGACATCCTAAATGTATATTGCCCCATTTATTCATCACCTTCCTGAAGAATTTTTCAATTGATCTTCTTAATAATGCATATTTTCCCCCTCCTTTTTTAATGACCCGAACTATGTATCTAACAAACAGATACATCTGAAGGAAACCCAGCTTTACTGTGAAAATCATAACCTGTCTCGTCTTGGTTTTAAAAGTTGCCTGCCCAACAGAGATAGCAGGATATTATTGAGTCAAAAGGCTATCAGGCAAAAACATATTTACAGTTCCTGGCAGTAATGCACTTATAATGGATGCAGCTGGTTTTGTTTTACAGTATTTGAATTTATGATAACACTGTTCTTTATACTAATGTATACACATTTTTTAAAAAGCCATTAATAGTCACAAAGTAAATAGAAAAGACACACAATTCCTTTTGGAGGATTATTTTTAATGAACATTAATAAGGCTGTTGATAAAGAAGTCATAATTATAGGGTTTTGATTTCACATAGACTACATGTCGAGGCTTGCAAAAACTGAAGTGGGTGAAGCAGAAGACAATTCTAAACAAATTTAGTATGTTGTCCAAAAATACATGCTTATTAAAGACTTTGTGTATTGAATTGAAATATTTAAATTGAAGGGATTTAACTTATTATTAGCACTATGCCTGAGAATTTAAAATGTTTAAATATAAAATATTTTAAGCATGAATTTTCAGAATGTGCTAAACAAGGTTTTTATTTAATTTCTTAAACTTCTGTTTCCTTATTTTATAGTTGGTTTGCATTCTTTGAATATCACCTCTGGGGGGCTCATGCATTGAACTAGATGTTAGTTTAGCTTTAGAAACATAAGTCACAGAAAAGTCTTCTCCCTCTCAAATGCAGCTATGAGGATGCAGTTTCCATTGCTGAACATGTCATCTTAATCCTAAAACGTGATTAATTTAAACTATGGTTTGTTCAACAAAGCAGTATCTAGCTCCATGGTTTGAAGCTTGTTTTAACCAACTATGGTAAGATTACACTTTAATTACACAAACTGCTTCCTTCAAAGAACAAAGCACATTGTTTGAACATCTTGTGGCTGTAAGAGTGAGGAGGAGATTATGAACCCCAGGACAGCTTCACATTTAGGATAAATAGTTTAGGATCATGAGTGAACCACCACCTAGTTTAAATTCATATCTCTGCTCTCTACTGCCATTTTGCTTTTGAATAAAACCTAGCTGACAATTCAGGTTGTACAGTAGTACAACATCTATTGTAAGTTTGTTTATTTCAAGAAGACATTTTGCTTCCAAATAATTTGTGCGAGTCTGAATTTTTTTATTTTATATAACTGATGTGTTTTGATAAATTTGAAATTTGGGATTTGTGGAAACATAGAATGCCTCAGAGGGAAAAAATGATACTGAAAGCCTGTGTTTATACTTAAAATCTGGTTAGTGTGTGTGTGAATGCTGCCACAATATGAAGCAACCTTATCAGACTTCTGTTTGTAGAATTGAGTCATGTGTATCTATTTGGAGAAGAAATGATCTTGACTCAAGGCATTCA
This sequence comes from Urosaurus nigricauda, assembly GCA_034509955.1. Classification (NCBI taxonomy): domain Eukaryota; kingdom Metazoa; phylum Chordata; class Lepidosauria; order Squamata; family Phrynosomatidae; genus Urosaurus; species Urosaurus nigricauda. The sequence goes on from JAOEGL010000006.1 coordinate 83,211,433, forward strand.
TTCATCTAATTTAGCCAATGAACACAGAGCAGATAATTTCCAATACTATCCCAAGAAAGAGGACTGTACAAAGATAAAGGGTTAGTTTTATAGCATGTTAAGAACAAAGATGATGAGTGGAGCAACCATTGTGTTTTTGATGCCCCTAAAGGGCTGCACCCCATGATAAAAAAAAAGTATCTTCCCCCCACCAAATGCCTCCCCGTGACTCCAGAGGACATTTTTGTCATGTTTTTGGCCCTCTCTGTGCCATTTTAGGTCCAGGTAAATGAACAAGTACAGTATGACCTGTTAGTCTTCTCTGGAAAATTTGTCATTGGAAGTCATGATTACCACACTCAAACTACTTCCTTGAGGTTTCACCATTCTGTTTGAAATGCTGGAGCTCTACAGTGGGAAAAAAGATTTGAAAGCAAAATGGGCAATGGAAGAGAAAAAAACAGATATCATACAAGATGTTCTTCCTATATACAATTATAAGAAGCTAGTGCTACTTCCTTTACAAGCAAGTTTGTATCACTTGGGTGCTAATACAATAGAGTTTATTGTTCTGCACCATCATTCCCGCTAATATCCAACTCATATGCTGAATATGTATATTTTTCCCATGCAAAACAGGCCTGTTCAAATTAATGAAGTGGTTTCTACATACTTGCAGTTCTCCCTAGGGATACAGAAGCACAGACAGATTAAAATTAAAAAGAAAGGCAGGTGTGACCAACCCCAACCCCACCCCTTGAGCAGACTAATGAAGCCTAAGCATGACCAATATTGTAGTTTCTACCTGCAACAGAATATGGAGGGTTGGTTGGAAAAGCAAAATGGAGAGAGAACTGAATGGATCTCCTTAAGGCCATAACACAGATGTGAGAAACATGCAGCCACCTAGATGCTGAACTGCAACTCCTAGTATTCTTTACCATTGCCTAGGGCTGCCTAGGGCTTCTGTGACTTGTAGTCCAAGAACTAGAGGCAACATGATTCCAACTGCTGTACAATAAAGACCAAATTGACCTAATCAAATGAGGTCAATATCAGTAGTTTTTATTATCTTTACTGACTGGAACCCTAAAGATTTCAGGAGCAGTTGATATCTTTCATCATTTCTTGCTGACTATTATTTTCTGAAACTGAAATTGATAGATTAAAAATAGGGAAGGGGAAGCCTTTTGTAAGATTACACTAGACTTACACTATCTTCTTTCTTATGTGGCTAGATACAACAACATCCATACTAATTCCAATTTTCTTTAAAATGAATTAAAACTAAATTACACTTTTAGTGTTGCATATTAATTTAGTTACTCCTTAACAGCCTCAAAGAGAACATGACAAAATTATAAAATCTGCTCTAATAAGCTTTACTTGAGGGCTGAGACTATGAAGTTGTCCTGTGCTGTATTATTTTAATTATTATTCAGATTGTTTCTACATAATCAAAATAGCAAAAGCAAAGTATACAACAGGGGTGGGCAACTGGCCTTCCAAGTTTTTTGGGACCACAACTCCCACAATTCCTTATTATTGGCTATGTTGGCAAAGACTGTGGAAGGTTGTAGGCAAACTTATGTATATAAGCAATCACATACACAAAAAGGCCACTCTTAATTGACAAGATTCTTTTGACAATTTCATTTTCAGATTTGTTGAAAAGAGATTCCCACCATTCCCATTTTAAGACAAAAATAAATTATCAGATTTGTCAATCTGGGCAGAGAGCCTGGGGTGCTTAATTCTTAGAATCCTGGATTTTAATCTTTGTGTATTTTGGTGTTACTCAAAAGTGGTGGTCAATTGACTAGTGCTGATCCACAGTGAATTTCCAGCAAAGAGAGAGAGAAACTGTTGTAGTCAATGGGGAGAAATGTGGGGAAAACACCTTGTATATTTAACCATGTTTATGGTGCTAAATTGAGACCGCCTTTTCCCCACCATCAGACTTTTTCTGTAATTGGGAGGCAAGTGCAACACAGCCCTATACATGACTGAGAATGCAGACTGAATTTGACCAGTGCAGATTCATGCCAGTGTAACAGCATAACAGGATCCACAACTCTCTCCCTGAACAAGACAGAAAGAATTTGAAATTTTTAAAATGTCAGTATAGGATGAAGGAAAACCAACAAATGTGCCTTTGTCTAAGTGAGGCCATCTGACATATTGTCTTCTGAATTATTCTTGGGTCTTTTTTCTGGCGAAAGTGAGCAAGAGGTTAAGAAATATGATGGAGCAGTTGTGGCCCAGATGTTTGCAAGCATCTGGTGAAAAAAATATAAGGAGTTTTGGCTAGAATTCATGATCACAATTACAGATGGATACCCTAAAGTTAGGCATTGATAACTGATTCATATTCATGATCTCTACATGTTCAATGGTGTAGTGAATATATAGGGATCATAAAAGTCCCCCAGTTCTGGTTTATCAGGCAGCAGCTGCTGTAAGAAATGGGAATTTATACTCCTTTTGAATTAGACATGGAAAGTTGATATTCCCACATACCTCCTGTGAGTGATCACCAGTGCAAGGAGGAGTTGTGACAGGGATCTTGCTTCCGACACTCTAGAAGGGAGTGGGTGGGTGGGAACATCATGCTCCTAGGTTCTGATTGACAGGAGAACAGATCCTCATTGCTTGCAGTGGCTGTTGCCTGCTAAGCCAGGACTGAGGAGAGTCAGGCCAGGAGACACAACTTAGCTACGCACTTACGGCAGTTAAATAACTATGGATGTGAGAGCTGGACAGTTAAGAAAGAAGATAAGAGGAAAATCAGAGAATCATAGAGTTGGAAGAGACCACAAAGGCCATCCAGTCCAACCCCCTGCCATGCAGGAACTCAAAGCACCCCCAACAGATGGCCATCCAGCCACTGTTTAAAGATTTCCAAGGAAGGAGACTCCACCACTCTCCGACGGAGTGTGCTCCACTGTCAAACAGCTCTTACTGTCAGGAAGTTCCTCCTAATGTTGAGGTGGAATCTCTTTTTCTTTAGCTTGTATCCATTGTTCCGGGTCCTATTCTCTGGATCAGCAGAAAACAAGCTTGCTCCATCCTCAATATGAAATCCCTTCAAATATTTAAACAAGGCTATCATATCACCTCTTAATCTTCTCTTCTCCAGGCTAAACATACCCAGCTCCCTAAGTCTCTCCTCATAGGGCATGCTTTCTAGATCCTTCACCATTCTGATCACCCTCTTCTGGATACGCTCCAGCTTGTGAACATCCTTTTTGAACTGTGGTGGCCAGAACTGGATGCAGTATTCTAGATGAGGTTTGACCAAGGCAGAATAGAATGGCACTAATACTTCCCTTGTCTAGATACTATACTTCTATTGATGCAGCCCAGAATTGCATTGGCCTTTTTAGCTGCTACATCACACTGTTGACTCATGTTCAACTTGTGGTCTGCTAGGACTCCTAGATCCCTTTCACATGTAGTCTTGTTCAGCCAGGTGTCCCCCATCCTATATTTATAAATTTAATTTTGTTGCCCTAAGTGCAGTATCTTATATTTCTCTGTGTTGGAAATCATTTTGTTAGTTTTGGCCCAGCTTTCTAATCTATTCAGGTCATTTTGAATTTTGATCCTGTCCTCTGGGGCATTAGCTATTCCACCTAAATAACAACTGTCACCAAGGAGGATCTGGCCCAGTTGTTCTTTTTTTGAAGGCTCATAGACTCATAGGTGCATAGGAAAAGTTATCTGATGCCTCTACTGAAATTGACAGGGCAGTGGTTACAAGCTGGGAACTGAACATCAAATTCCTGTCAAAGTAGAAACAGTATGTGTGGCTCTCCAGATCTTGTTGGCCATAATTCTCATCATGCCTCAGCACTGGCTATATGGGGTGCTTCAGGTTAACAATATCTGAAGGACCACTCATTTCCCACATTCCCCGGTTAAACTAATATCATCAGTTACCGCTCAGCTTCCATTTGATAGTCTACCTTTCTTCCATCTGTCTCAGATAACCTGCCCTCAAGTGAGTGACTATGTGTAATGCTTCCCTAATGTACCATGGAACTCAAACAGTGTATTTGTTGAATACACATGATATTGGTCCTTTCTACATATAAAGTTTTTTTCTTTAAAACTCTAAAGACAAATTTTGACAACACTACTTATTTTTAGTGAAGGTAAAAAAAAAATGCAACTGTATTGATTATCAGTATCATTGCAAACAAAACCATCAAAACAAAATCCTCCAGGCATATTCTAATCAGTTGCAAATCCTTTTTAAAAAGCTTGAAAAGAAAAATAAGAGCAATTTTACCAAAAAGGAGAGGCCTTGGATTTGTTTCTCTGACGTTTTCATAACACAAACTTGCTTTCATGTGATCTGACATGCTAAATGTGCACATAAATACATCTGATGGTCTAACAATAAATAAAATTCATTAGCACTGAATAGTAAGTCATATTTATCATTCATTTTTGGCCCTTTCACCTTGGTTAGTAATCCATGACTACTGGTGTGCACCCAAGATGCCACATCTGCATTTCAAGTGAATTAAACCTAAAGTATTCTTTACTTTAAATATTAATATATTTTGCCTTTGTTCATATTGTTCAAGGTGGCTTATGGGAACAATAAAATACAATAAAAGCAATCATATAGTGGGCTAGGTTGGTAAATACATGAGACAGGGCTTCCCTGTAGCAGCACCCTGACTGTTGAACTCGTTCCCAAGGGAAGTCAGGCTGGCTCCATCCCTGTTCAACTTCCAGAGGACAGCGAAAACTATATTTTTGCCTTTTTAACTTTAAAACTGCCTGTAACCTGTTTTCAAATAATATTTTTAATAGATTTCATTGTACTTTGCTCTTGAGAGCATAAAAGCAATTAATAAGAGAGAGGGTGGGAGGGAGAGGGAGAACAAACAACAATAAAGACCAGCAATAACACAGTTTATAAACAACCACAGTTTCATACAACATATAAGAAGTCAGAATGAAACAACAATAAACAAGAAAGATTGCATATAACTGCGACATGGAAGCAATAAAATCCAGCCTCTGAAGACCAAAGGCTCTTTTAAATAGAAAGCTCTTAACACTGCAGCAGAAGGTCAACAAGAGGGCATGACAAACTGCCAGAGGTAAGTATTTCCAGTTTTGGTGCAGAAATAATCCTCAACATTCCGCACCAGCCCAGCCTAGCACCTGAGGCAAACTAGCAAATTTATCCCTCTTCTTCTTCTCCACTCCCACAGGTTCTCCATAGGCATGATTTCATTCCACAAAGGAAGGAGAGAAGTTGATTCCAAGGTGTATGTGGTTTGCCACATGAGGCTACAGCTCATGTTGGCCCATGCAAGGGCTGGCCCCATAAAACTGGGCTATGTTTGTGGAGCTTGTCTAGTGCAGTCAAGATGGCAAGAATTATTAACAAGGAAGACTAGACAAGCTACTTGAGGTTTCAGCAGTTTTTCTTTTTGTATGAACCTCCTTGAAAAGGCAAGATTCCACATGCACCTCCTTCCCCACACCCCTGCTATTTGAGAGCAAACCACATTTGCACTTTGAACTCAGGTTGCAGCAACTGAAGTTTTTTGAGGACAAAGGGGGAAAGAGGAGAGGGAAACTGGTATGTATTTAAAGTACAGTATCTGAAAAAGAGGAATGTCAGAGAATTAATCTGACTGTCCCTGGAGCTGTCCACATGAGCGATAGGACAGTTTTACCCTGTTTTGAAACCTACTTATTTAAATTATGCACATGGCCAACAAGAATCCAGGATGAAGCTGGCTCTCCAAAGCTAAACACTGGAGTAAAATAAAACCTCGGTTTGCTCCAGATCAAGCAGGAAGATGCGAATGTAGACTGAATCCTGGTGTGGAGAAGGGAATGATGAGGCACCAGAACCATGCTGCCCATAATTTTTCTTATCTCCTACCTGAGAATCAATCACACATGCACACAAGTGGTCAGCTGCACCATCAACCCATCGCACACCCCATGCAGTGAAATGACAAGGAACATGGGGTTTGCCAACAATACAATAGATTTAAGCATAAAATTAAGAAACTGGTCAAACAAACGAGGTGAGGGGGAGAGGACCATGTATGGGAGGCCTCCATTATAGTGTTGTGCTGATGTGTTACTGAGTGCACCAATGCATCAATTGCTTGTGCGAAAAGTGGCCGGTTGCATGGCCATTGTGCAGGGGATTGAATAGTATCGCAGGTGGGTGAGATGACGTCGGCTATTGGTGACCACTGGCCCTGTCTCTTTGTGCTCATATGCACACAATTGCAATGGAAGAGAAAATATAATCACATGGTGCAGCTTGTACCTGCAAATGCCACATTTTGATGGGGTGGGGCAGGAGCCAGTGATGTGATCAGTGGGTTCTGGAGGTAAGCTGTCCCCATCTGCTCAGGAGCCCTGGTGGCACAGTGGTTAAATACTGATACTGCGGCCATTCACAGCCACAATGTTGTGAGTTAGATACCAGCCAGAGGCTCCATGGTTGACTCAGCCTTGCATCCTTCCATAGGTTGCTAAAATTAGTACCTAGCTTGTTGGGGGCAATTAGCTTCCACATTGTAAACTGTTTATGGAGTGCTTAAGTGCACTGATAAGTGGTATAAAAATGTACTTGTTATTGCTATTAAAGCTATATATTTAGATTGTAAGCAGGCCTGATAACATCAACCACTTGCCTGGGCAGCTACTGAAACCACAAAAGTATCTCACACACACACACCATGTCTCCTGGGCTTCTCTTTTAGGAAAATGTTGGACTCCGGAGACCCTACTTTCTGGGTGCTACCATTCTAATTGCTCACAATGTTCATAGAATCATAGAATCACAGAGTTGGAAGAGACCACAAGGGCCATCCAGTCCAACATCCCCATGTTAGAGGATGACTCTCTTTCAACAGCATGGTGGCTAACTAAAATGGCAGCTCCCTGGCACCTAATACTAATTAGAAGAGCTTTTGTTACTGCTATTGCTATCTCCTATAAGATTATTGAGGTAGGAAAAGATTCATAAAGAACTCATTGTCCAGGGATTCCTCAGCCTGATGTGATGCATCCATCCCCAGCTCCGTTTACATGATCTTCCATGTACTGAAAAGGAAGAATTCATTTAGGTTTACAGATAGCTCTGAGCCAGGCTGAAGCACTGGTCTGTAGGCGTATGAGATAAAGCTTCATCTTGCAAATGACACTGAAGAAATCCTGACTGTGGTAATAGAAAGGATAGGAACATTGCCTTATTGGAGGCATTTAACAATTCAGACTCGTAGTGCAACCTTCATCATGAGAGATGCAACCATCCAATGCATAAGCAGGAGTTTTAAAATATTTTAAATTGTTAGGGGTTTCTGTTCTATTTTACGAAGTAAATGCATCACTCCATGATTTCCCCCCTCCATTTTTCTTACAGTAGAGCATACAAACTAGCTTGTTCTGCTGACTATTGAACACTCACCCTGCCCACGCTTCTCCAAGTCCTCAAGTTGGCTTGTGCCTAGGCAAAGGGGATTACAGCTTGCATCTGGAGATATTTGGCAGCTCAAAAACCAACCGCCCTGGAGACTGCCAATATTGTAGGCTGGTGTGACACATCAATTGGAGCATCCGGCAGGTGCTCTCATTTTTGCCTGGGACAGGTCTAGATCTCAGATGGCTTTGGGCTTGGTGAATGAAGCCTACTCAGCCCTATGCCTTTGGTCCCATGCCAAGCTTAGCACAGCTGCACTACAATAGTCGATCTCTTATTATTGTGATGCAAGAAAGTTGCAGTTGAGAAATGAAGCCCTGCAGGTGACATCTCAAAAATATGTTTGTAATTTTTTTTGGAGGGGGGGGGGAAGCACGTTAAGTTATTTTCCAAATGCAGCAAATACATATACTGACTATATATCTAAATGAACCAATATCCTAACTGTGGCTTTTTTAAAACTTGATTTTCCTCCTGTTCTCAAATTTGTCAGCTGTGTCTAGTTTGAATACTCCTGCTCTCTGCCCCAAGGGTTGAACACCTGGTGATTTTCAAGAGAAAAATTTAAAAGTGGTTGTGAAATATGTTAGCTAACACATGCTAATATATCCTAGTATCTTGTGTAGATAAGGCGATATGGACATGTTAACCTGTTCCCCATGGAGCACAGAAGCATACTGGCACTTATTGAGGGATATTTCCATTTCCCTTGTTCTATAATATGCCTCCAGTTCGGGTTACAAAACAGAGGATGTGCCTGCCCAGTCAGAAATTTGCTTCTCTTAGATTCTCCTGATCTAGATAGGATTATTATTTCCCGAGTATTGTGCTAACATTTTGCAAAACCTCATTTCTCTATATAGGTGTTTATAGATTACCCTCACAAGACTGTTTTTTGTCGCTTTTTCAATATTCCTCCCTTGTCTTGAGCAAGAGCTGGAGATATCTCTAGGAATTATGAAGTAGTACAAATCCTACATTTACTTGTTGATATACCAGAATTTTGAAATAAACATGAGATCCTCAATTGCAGTCTGCTAAAGTTACAGTAAATCCAGTATAACATTAGCAACAACTAAATCAAAGCTCCAGTGACTGTAATATTCATACCTTTCTCTCCATATGAACACCTTCATCATAACGGGTCCACCACCACTGCATTGAAAGGAGTATACAACCTTACGATATGAATCTCTAATCCAATTCACTAAGAAGACCCATAGGGTCACTAGGTCAGCAGGAGTGTATAGTATTGTGACAGCATGTCTCTAATCCAATAGACCAAGGACACCCACTACTTCTTCAGTGCAGGCTGCAGAATAAACACAAAAAAGACCTTGTAGGCAAGGTAAGGGCAGTGATCAGCAAAGGAAGAAACAGATGTAAGAATGCCAATCCAAATCCATTCTGAACATAATCAAGTATATGCATGAACTTTGTGCTTTCTGCGTAGCACCTGTATAAGCTCTAGATAATAATAATAATAATAATAATAATAATAATAATAATTTATTTATTTCTATTCCGCCCCTCTGAACAAGCAATCGGGGCGGAGTACAGCAGAGGTTAAAACAATATCAAGTTAAAATACCCCTTCCTTACCCTTACCACCATCCCTTAAAAAGAATTAAATCGCAATAGAGTTAAAAAACATAATAGATTAAAATAGCAATGCACAATAGTAGGGAGCGGACCCAGCTTAGGTTGTATGGAGAAAAATGCAGGAAAAGATTTAAAAAGCCCTTAAAACCTAGGTATGGAGCTGGGGATATTCACATTCTCTGGGAAGGCTTGCCGGAAGAGATGCGTCTTTAGGGCTCTTTTAAAGCCTTCTAAAGAGGGAATGAGATGCATCTCATCCGGCAGGTCATTCCACAACTTGGGGGCGACAGCCGAAAAAGCCCTCTGGGAGGTCTGTACCAGCTTGGTCTTCATAGGTTGAAGCAGGTTCCTCCCAGAGGACCGAAGTGTGCGGGGGGGTTCATATGGGAGGAGGCGGTCCCTTAGATAAGATGGGCCCAAGCCATGTTGGGCTTTAAAGGTTAAAACCAACACCTTGTACTGTGCCCGGAAACTGATCGGCAGCCAGTGGAGGGCTTTTAGCACAGGAGTGATATGCTCTCTCCTGGATGTTCCAGCCAGAAGCCTGGCTGCCATATTTTGGACCATTTGTAGTTTCCGGGTTAGGCACAAGGGTAGCCCCATGTAAAGTGCATTACAGTAGTCCAAACATGAGGTTACCAGCGCGTGTATCACAGTTTCCAGATCCCTCCTCTCCAGGAAAGGGCACAGCTGGCGTATCAGCCGAAGCTGGTAACAAGCACTCCTGACCATCGCATTTACCTGACTTGTCATGTGAAGCGACGGATCAAGGAGTACCCCCAGACTGCAAACAGAGTCCTTCGAGGAGAGTGTGACTCCATCAAGGACTGGAAGTTGTATTCCCAAACCTGGTTTCGGGCCTGTGACTGTGAGCACCTCCGTTTTGTCTGGATTAAGCTTCAATCGGTTTTTCCTCATCCAATCCATTACCACCGCAAGGCAGTCATTGAGAGGGGAGATGCCATCTGAGGTCTGAGCAGATGATCTGGTCATGGAGAAATAGATCTGAGTGTCATCAGCGTACTGATGACACTGAGCTCCGTGCCTCCGAATGATCTCAATAGATGCCCCATTGGATTCTGGTTCCTGTAACATAATTGAATTTATGGCAACGTGAAGGGCCTCTTAGGAAACTAACAGCATTAATACTACTATTGAAACAAATATTTCTAGATGTTCCCTTCACTCCACCTTGATAACACAACATGGGATGCCAAGGTATAGCCCTACTGATTCTGTGACAATTGATAGAGACCTAGAGAACTCTAGAAACCTCTTTCTACTTTCACTCTGTCTAGATCCAAGATCTAATAAGCATATTGGTGCAGCAGTCTTTGCAAACATCCTTATAGCATCATTGTGTGTGGACTCCTCTTTTCTATTTTCTCCCTGTGTATGCAACAGTATTTGGGGGGGGGGGGTCGCATGTACAGCTCCATCCCATCAGCTACTAAGTGACTGCAGGCGTGGGTAATTTCCTTTTGCCTACTGTTGTGTAGCTGTAGAAGAAGGAGAAGTCTGTTTATTCTTGTTCAAGTATGCAAGGTAGCAGAAGGTGTCCATTCACATCAAACAAAACAAACAAACAAACAGCTTCATTTATATACCGCTTCATACCACCTAAGCAGTGTCTGAGCAGTTTACAACTGTAAGCTACTTGCCCCCAACAATCTGGGTACTCATTTAGCAACCTCAAAAGGATGCAAGCCTGAGTCAAGCTTGAGCCCTTTTGCTGGTATTGAACTCGCCACCTTATGGTTTTGAGTGAGTGGCTGCAGTACAGGCATTTAACCACTGCGCCACTAGGGCTTTTCTTGTGTCACTTCAATTGATTGGTGGCCACGAAGATGCAGGTACACCTACAAAGCTGCCATTGCATTAATAATAATAATAATAATAATAATAATAATAATAAAGTAGTAGTAGTAGTAGTAGTAGTTAAAGACAGAAGTTTCAAATTTAGATCATTACCATAATCACAACCATTATTGGGATTATTTTAGGATTGTATAACAATGGAAACATGCAATGTCCATAAGCATTTGCTTAAAAAAAAATGATATCCTGAAGCTACAGACATTAGCATAGATTGTGCACCAAGTCAAAAAGCCAAGATGTCTGCACCTGCTTAATAATCAAGTAATGTTAAGGTATGTTAGTTTGTGATGAAGTTGCATTTTGAGCTCAGCTGCTGAGTTACATCCAGTTATACATAGAGAATTGCAAAAGGTGTGGCTGGATTTTCACTATTTTTTTTAAATATCCTTTTGTTTGAAAACTGTTTTTGAGATTGAAATTTTCTTTAATAAAAATATATATTTAAAAAAAATTAATAGAGGAAAGCAACTGGGAAAGATGACAGTGTAGAAAAAGATCCACAGATGAATGCAATGAAAACTGAAAAAATTACAATCTAGTTAATGCAGTCAATGGTTTATAGACAATTTCTCAAATATCCCCTTTATTTTTTAAAAAATGACTCCCATGTCTGAGGAAACTTTGCCAGCTCATTATTCAGTTGGAAAAGCAGCTTCCCAACAGAATCTATTTTTATCCCTGGTGCATTGAAAACCAGTATTTTAGTTTCAGAGGGCTACATCTTGCTTTGGCCCTTTAAAAACATACATCTCTTGAAATGGTATTTAAATAATCAGTAGGGAGGGGGATGAACCTGGGTTCTGAAAAGAATTGGCAAAACTCATTGATTTCCTATATTGTTTCTGTCACCAGAGGCACCCAAATATCATGATGATTAGCACAATGGAATGAACACATGCTCTGCAAACACTGTCCATATTTAAATGGCTTTATACTTGGAGCTTGAAGAAAAACTGGCTTTTCTGGGGAGCGAGGGAATCTTGGGCTGCAACCATCAGCCCCTCTGCTACAAACAACGTCTGGGCCAGAAAAGCAGCCTGTTCTTAGTTTCTGCAAAACTCGTCAACAAGTATAAATGTTTTTGCAATTATCGGGGAATTATTGACCAAAGACAACACCCTCTTTCTGATAAACGGTAGAAATGTTAATACTCTTGGCAAAATTGTTTTTGCACTAATTACTGTATCCATCTGCTCCACAAGATTGATTAGACTGTGAAAATGTTTGTTCTCTTCTCTCCTGCAAGGATGGGCTTCTTCTTGGCGTTGGACTATTCCTGCCTTGTGTCTGCATAGAGATGGATATGCAGTTTTAATCAAACCAAAGCTGAGTTCATTTCAAATGAAAACCAAGGCACGCTTCTTTATTAAGGGAGTTAGAAGGAAATAGCTGACATTTGTGTGGATGGTATATTGAAAAGCTGGTTTTCTCTCCACAATTGTTTCAGTCTTTGAGAGAACATCTTTTTAAATGCAATGCCCAGATTCTCAATTCCAGGTAAAATAGTGATGGTGGAAAAGTTTACAAAAGAACCCAGATGCCCATAAAGTCTTTCTTGCACTTGAGCTCAGCTGCAGAAACACAACCTGCTCTCCTTCCCACCTCTTGGCAACGTGTTTCCCAAGTGAAGAGCTACATGTCAATTAGCTTTCTGTCTCCACCAGCACCTGCAAAGAGGGCTGGCCTGTGATTGGAATATGAATGCCAGCCAACAAGTAAATCCCTTAAAGAGGTGCAGAAGAATAACATCCTCTCCTCCAATTAAGCTGAAATCACTGTCTGACTCTCCCTGGATCTCAACTTGCTCTAGGTTCAAATGCCACCTCTCAAACAGATGGGAATTACACTTTGCAAGCAATGACAGGCAGGGCTAATGTTGTACAAAACCTATATGCTGGCCACAAAATCTCTATCGCTATTTGGTGTTGGGTCCAAAGGGAACGTATGCAATCAGAATGCAAACCTCTCAAAGCAGAGGAAAAGGATGAGAGGGAAAAAAATAGCCTTCTATCTGACAAAATCAAATGTGGCATCTCCTCCCCCCCCCCAACTCCGGCTCACAAGGCATGGCACAAATGGAAGAAAAGCCTCACAAAGTCAGGAGAAAATCAAAAGACACCTGAGAAGATAAGCATGGGGTGGAGAAGAGGGATGATGAAGAAATTATCATATGATGGGAACAAATGGAATTACATCCAACAAAAGATATATCAATTGGACTTTCTTGTTAACAAGGGAGCCTTGCCACACTCTAGGAGATGTGGATTTGCTTTTCAAAACTGATTTCATGTCATCTGGAAAATAAAGGTGGAGGGGTATATTCCATTCCATGCCTTAAATATGATAAGATCCTAAGAATATCCAAAATAGATCAGGCCAAAGACCTATATAGTCCACTGTTTTCTTCCAGTGGCCCACCCTGTGCTTGTGAGAAGCCAAGCATGAGTACAATAGCATCTTCTCACCTGTGTTCTCTAGTTATTTGTATTTCAAGACAAATTGCTACTACAAGTAATATATGTATATTACAACTACTGTATATACTCATGTATAAGTCTAGAAATTTAGGTTAAAAATTGATCCAAAAAACCTGAGTCGACTTATCCATGGGTCAATGTAAGCACCATATTTTAATGCATATATACAGCTTCACTTATATACCGCTTCAAACCGCCTAAGCAGTGTCTAAGCGCTTTACAACTGTAAGCTACTTGCCCCCAACAATCTGGGTACTCATTTTAGCAACCTCGGAAGGATGCAAGCCTGAGTCGAGCTTGGGTCCTTTTGCTGAACTCGCAACCTTATGGTTTTGAGTGAGTGGCTGCAGTACAGGCATTTAACCACTGTGCCACCAGGGCTCCTATGGTGAAAGGCAAGAGTTTAGTCTGTCCTAAAAGCACTGACCCTCTTCTACTCTCTCAACCATCCAATCTTTAGTATATGATCAAATAGTTATGTGTGCTGAAGTTCTTCGGTATTGTTTTCCTTTATTTCATCCTTTACATCCTTTGTGACTAGGTTGTACCCTCGACTTATCCAGGGGTCATATTAAAATCCAGAATTTTGGCCCCAAAACTTGCCCTCGATTTACATATGAGGTCGACTTATAGTTGAGTATATACGGTAATGTCCATTATCTTAATTATCATTATTGTGACTAGTAGCATTATCATATGCTAATCTGTCTAATCTTCTTTTAAAGCCAGTCAGGTATCTGTCATCATTACAACAGCCTGCTAAAAAGTTTTCAGCTTGATCCACTTTCCAAACCCTCAGTGTTAATTTTGTCACTGTAGCTTGAAAGAGTGTTCTTTTGTATCATAAACAGCCAATTTTATAGGATTGTAGCCCTAATTTTTGAATGCTTTCAGATCATTGATAGGACCATGTCAACAAAAAATGTGGAATTTTTAAGTGCCAGACTCCAGGCCATGATAAAATTCCTGTTTCTGCAGAACAAAACTCAAAAGGAAATCCATTGGTGTATGAATTGAGTGACAAATTTCATTATACTCAACTCTATAGAAGTGATGTGCCAACTTTCAGCATGGAGATTTTGAGACAGGAGATTCAGCAAAGTTTGGAGTCCTTCAATGGTGTCAGCTCTTGAAATTGTTGAGCATGTTCATGACCTGATATTGGCAGACAGGCAAATATTGTCTAAAATAATGGCTTGAGACATTAGAGATATTCCAGAAATTCATTGGGTTAATCATTCATGAGCAGTTGGCTATGTGGAATCTGTCAGCCAAATGAGTGCTGAAATGTCTGAATGCTGACCAGTAACAAAATCAAATGGATACCCTCCAAGTTGATTTTGCAGCATTTTTTAAAATTATCTTTATTCAATTTTTTCCTTTATTGTTTTTGTTTTATACATCACTCGTCACTCATTATGCAATCTAATATCTTTCAACTATGTCCAGTTCTTTCATTGTTTTAGTCTGTTCTTATTCATTTTCCTCTGTTCTTTTACAGTATTTATTTTTATTATTTTTCTTTCTTTTTTCCTTTTTCTTTCCATTCTCTTTTCTTCTTTTTTTTCTTCATATATTTTTCCTTTCTTTTATCTCTTCTTTCTTCTTCTCCACTGGTTTTTGACATATTAACTTTAATCTTAACATATTAAGCTCAGTCTTTTACAATAATTTTACAATTATCTATACCTGCTACAATTATACATATCAGTTATTTATACCCCGCATACTTCTTTTCCTGTAGCCCATTTCATTTACTTAAATATTTTCAGTTTTCTATTTTCCTTCTATTCTGCTTATTTTATTCTCTTTATACTATTCTTGCTTTTCTCTTCTATTGTCCTATCTTAATTCCTTTCCTTTTTCACTCTATCCCCTTTCTTCCATTTTCTGACCTCATCCTTCTAACCTCTTCCCTTCTAAACCTTATTCACTTCCTTTGCATCCCATTCTTCTTTTTTCTTTTTCCTATTGTTTCTTACCTTCTTCCTCACTCTCTCCTCCTGCCTTAACTCATTTTATATCCTCACTTCCTCTTACATTCTTCACTTACTTTACTGCCCCACTCACCTACGTCCACTTTCTACTAACCTTTCTCTCTTTTCCCTTTCTTCATTCTTCTCTTCCTTCTATCTTGGTTTTTCCCACTCCTTCTCCCAATCTTTTTTCTTCCAGATGTGTCTCTTAAACTTACTCCATGTCATCTCTAAATTAAAATACCTTAGACAATAAGAGTAAACATGTAATCTCTTCCTCTTTTTTCTCTACCCTTGACTTCCCACCTAAGGCATAGGGTTTTCTTATTCAGCTACATTCTTTCTTCTTCTCCCTTCAACTAACTATTTAAATGTAATACTGCTTTCTAAAGACATTGGAATTCCATTATTTCCAATATTTCTAATATTTCCAAAAAGTTTTGGAGTTTTGGATTTTGCAGCATTTTGAACAATCTAGTGATAATTGTTTGAAACAGCTTATCACTATTGATGAAACATGGTTACAACAGTATGAGCCAGAGAAGAAAAATAGTCCTTTCAGTGGGTGCATTCAGGTTTTCTGTGGCTGAGGAAATTAAAAACTCAAAGGTCAATAAGAAAGGTCTTGGTCACTGTTTTTTTTGGGGGGGGGGGGTGGGGGTGGGAATAAGGAAGGTATTTTGATGATCAATGGGCCCAAACAGACAGGCCAAAATAAAGTTGCTTTGGGCCACTTTGGAAGTGTGCTGTTTAAATGACGCATGTATTCTAAAAGGCCAGAAGCCGCACCAAAGCCACTGTCTAGCTGGAGCGCAGTTTGGTGCAGTTTCTGGCCTCTTAAGATGCGTGTGTCATTTAAACAGCATACCTCCAAAGTGGCCAAAGCAGCTTTATTTTGGCCTATCTGTTCAGGCCCCAATGTCAGAATTTTCTTGCTGTTAGTGGTGGCTATGCTGGATGGTATAGCTAATTAAAGGAAGGCATTGAAGGGAAAATGGCAAGGAAAACTGTGAAAAGATGTTCTCTTTTTGTGTAACAATGCACCTGCTCGCAGGGCTAGCAAGACAATGGATGTTTTGAAGAATGTGGGGGAGTGCATGGACCACACTACTCACCAACCGTTATTCCATCTATTTCCTGTTTCCAAACCTTAAAGAGAGTAAGAAAAGAATGTTCTATTGCTTCTCATGATTCTTGCCTGCACTTTTGACAGAAAGCCTGCATCATGCTCAATTCCCTTTGAATCAATAAATATTTGTTAGATGCCTTGAATATTACTTTTTTAGTGGAAAAGTGGGATAAAAATGTAATGATAGGTAATAAAATAAACATTTTACAACATTTTGAAATGGACTTTACAGTATTCTTTAAAGTGGTATCACCAGAAAAAAATTGAAGGGTGAATAGAAGAGACAAATTATTTGATATGTGACAAGTATTGATATGAAAGGAATGTAGAAATGGGAGACAGAGGGGGGAGCTAGCTGCTTCTTTGAAAGTGTTCTTGTCCCCTGCTCCCATAGCCACCCCATCTCCCCATTCTTCTATCTGGGTTCTGGGGATGTACATTTTGTTCTTGCAGACAGGGATTAATAATTTTACTATTTTTTTCCTTACTGTGGAAAAAGCCAAAGAAAAAGTCATTGAAAACTATTTACAGTACAGGACATACTCTATGCAAAAAATCAAAGCAACACAAAGCCATATATGTGGGGGGGGGGGGGTTGTGCAGAAAACAGCATTTTTCTGTGTCAAAAGCATGGTGGTGTCTGCACAGGCCAGGATACTCTGGGAGCAAGCCCAAGTATCCTAGCCTTGGAGCTGACCTGACTTCCTTGCATTACCTGGGGCTTTCTGTTTTGGTACTATGTGGCTATTTGCATACATATTCCACTGCGCTGGCACAGCATTTCACATTGTTCTGAGATCAAAACGAGACACCCAGCATTGATCATGTGGCTCTGACCCGAGTGAGAAACATGCAGAAGTGATAGCTGTGCTGGGCAATAGAGCAAGACATATTTTAAACAGCTACCTGGTGTCAGAATGGAGGGCCCTGGATCTTCCAAGAAGATTCAGAGCAATTAGTGACTTTTTACCCTCCATTTTTAGATGAGTATTTGGTGCTAAACAGGCCAAATATCATTTCAACTGTTCATGCAGACTCAGGGATGGGGCCCTGCATCATTCAGACTGCCCATGAGTAGATATAAGGAGGCTGTTTTATTTCACCTGTGCAAACAGGAACCAAATATCCTACACAGAGAACAAAAAATTCTGCAGAGAAAATGCTGTTTTCTGCACAAAAAAAGATAACATGCACAAATAAGTCCAAAACTGTGAAGATTCTTACCCATCTGGAATTCTCCTTGGCAAGGTTTCCCAGCAGTGGAGAAACATGTTTTTTGACAATTTTCCAAACATTTTTTAATATCCTTTCTACCGCTACTGCGCTCCTACTTCTTTCATAGGGAAGAGAGCTATTCAGGCCTGCTTTTTACCCATCAAACTCCCTTGAAACCACTATGTATACCACTGGTGGCAATTTGGCCCTCTTCCTTCTCTTTGGAAGGCTTCAAATCCCCAGGATACCAAATTTGCTGCCTGCAGATATGTCTGTTCTTTAACCCTTTCTGCGATGTTTCAGTGACAGCAAGTCAATAACAGGATGGTTCTTGTCTTGACAAGAACTGTGCCACAATATTTTTGACCCAGTGATTAGATTACTAAAACTATCTTAGCTTTATTCCCAAACTGTCCCTTGGTTGTTTGTATCAAAGTATCTCAACCTTTTAGTTTGCCATGAGCCAAGAGTTGTTTACTTAAAGGAGATTGACAGATTTTCTATTTTCTTTACTTATGACGCAGTAAGAGGCCCAAGAGGATTTTAAGACACTCAATAGTTGTTTTGAAGAGCAGATTTTCAGCTAGCTTGCAACAGCTTTGGTAAGGCAAAGCTTTTCTGATGATGAATATAAATTCCTTGGAACAACATCCATCTTTACAGTTCCTACTACACTCAAATGCATTTCTTTCTCTGCTATGTACACTCCCCTTTTAAAAGGGATCTTGTAGCACCATTGAGACTAACTGAAAGAACGAACTTGGTAGTCAGTGTCAAAGGTGCTACAAGATCCCCTTGCATACCAATTTCCCAGATTAACACAGCTGTACCTTTGAATTTTCTTTTTAAAGTTTATCAAAACATAATTATTTACAAAGAAAGAAAGATACATTTCAAGATTCTGGATTAGAGTACACCAAAACACTTTCTCCATACTCATGAGTACAATTCCTCCAGAATATTCTTCTTAGCAAAGAGATGCCATAGCTGACAAAAAATGTTATGAGGTAACTAAATGCATCAATGGATAAGAAAGGAAAGCCATGCACCATGAAAGGGAAGGTGATAGGAAAACAGGTTTTATTTTGTTTACCTGTTGATTATCTATACTTTATCCCACAGTTACATGTTGAGCAATTCCAACCCAAGAGAAGACAGATATATATGCTAATAAAGATTCCCCTTTGCCCCACCCTGCTGCTGTTTTCCTTCATAAAATATGCTGTGGGAAATAAGATTTTTTTTAAAGGAGATCATTCATTTCATATGCAAACAAATAACATGGAATAAGATGGTCAAGCTGTAGGTCACATTTGATAGGCCAAAGAGATGTAGCACAATATGATGTGTCTCTGTGTGCTAGAAATGGATCCTGATAAATACAGGTGATCTAAATCTACTTAATGATGAGAAACAGAAGAAAGTTAAAGAATTTTAGGGCTGTATCTACACTGTAGAAATAATGCAGTTTGACTCCATTCTTGATGCTGCAGTTTCATCCTATGGAATCCTGGGATTTGTAGTTTTACCAGTGGTTTAGCCTTCCCTGCCAGAGTGTGCTGGTGCCTCACAAAACTAGAAATCCCAGGATTCTGTAGGATGGAGCCATGGCAGTTAAAGCAGTGCCAAAGTGCATTATTTATACAGTACAACTGCATCCTAGGAGGGCCAACCTATGATATTTTGCTGTATTTTGTTGTGGCACCACAGCACTCTGACTCTGACAGAGAATGATGATATCTCACAAAACTACAAATCCTGGAATTCCATAGCATTAAGCGAAGGCAGTGTTAAACTGGATTATTTCTGCAGTGCAGATTCAGCCTCAGTTTGTAGCAGTTGAAGTAAGCCAAGGATAAAGAGGGACAGGAGAAGGAGAGAAAAATTAGGTCATATTATTGGCAGCTGAAAAAGAAGGTACAGGAGATTAACCAGGACTGTCCCTCCCAAATCAGGGCGGTGGGAGGGTATAGAAAATGGCCACAACAGGAATCTGCAGAAAACCTGGATAATCAGGTAAAATTGAAATCTGGAGCCAGGGGACACAGTGGTTGTATCTGAAGGTCATGCAGTTGGTGACGTTCACCCAGCAGCTACAGTGGTTACCATCACCCTTACTTCTTGCACCCTGCGTAGCCTTTACATGGTTTAGGCTTCCAGGATGTGGAAAAGAATTTTGTTCCAGGCCCTGCGATGATGCTATTTACCGTTCTGCCCATGTTCTGTTTATTATTAACTAGATATTTTAAAACCGTTAATTTTTGATATGATAGTTTGGGAAAAAATATCAAAAATATCAAACTGTCAAATTAAAAAGAAAATAAGATATCTGGGGATTTGGCTAATAAACAAAAGTACACAATTGTTTGAAAATAACTACATAAAGGTGTGGAAAGAGATCCAAAGAGAATTGAATAGATGGAGCAAAATGAAGTTAACATTATTGGGCAGGTTTATTTTATTATTTATGATTGCCATGGCTCGTGCAACACAAGAGACGTGGGCTCTCCATGCCTTGCCTTGTTCCAAATGGCATGTTCAGTCCAAGCTCATGTGCAAACACAATTCTCCTCCTCTCATTCCTAGCTTTTTGGTGCAGTGTGGTGAAAGCCCAATACATATGCAATCAAAGGCTCTAAAGCCACCTCTCTCACACACAAAACAAATCTTCTCCTATGCTGTGGCTATCCCAAGATTTGCCCTCCTGTATGGATGCCTGAAGAAACACAACTGTTTTCTGAAATATCAAGGCATGGCCCTGAGAAATGGTAACCCTTCCTCTCTGGAGACTCAATCAGAATCTGCCTTATGATAGGAAGCCTATGTGTTTGCAGTGAACATGGAAGGTTAAGGAAACCAGAAATATTTTCCAAAAACCGTTTCTCTTCATTCCTTTCCTCTGGTCTTCAAGCAGTGATCTGCTGCTTTGGTAGCACTATATTTTTGATTGGTTTTCAGTGGATTCCCCACATCATTTGATAATATCATATGGCAGATCACTCCATAGAAGTGGAGTGGAACATTTGGATGCCAAAATCCCAAATTCAAGAATGGAAGGAGGAAGAGTCACACATCTCTACATAGCAAAAATTGATTGACAAGGAATGGTGGTGCTCCACGATATAACAGAAGGGCCAAGACACTTTCTTGCTGCCACCCAAGCAAAGAAATAATTAAAGGATTTTTTAAAAAACTTCAACTGATTGCCAGGGAAGTGGGTTTTCTTTTCTTTCTTTCTTTTTTCTTTTTTGATGAAAGGAAAGTACTAGAGACAAATGTGGGTTGTGTAGAAAATGAATTAATTTAACAACTGTAGTTTTGTTTTATATGGAAATAAATAACAATGTGGCATTTAAGCAGGGAAAGTTAACAATGGCAGATTTCTTTTAACAGATTCAAGTGTTTAATTCCTGCTTTTTGTATGTCTATTCATATTTTATTGTTCCTGTTTGACCCATGTGGGTTAAATAATAGATAAATAACAAATCAACAGATCGTTGTCCTTAGATGTGTAGAAACCCATTATTCTTTAGGGCAGGACACAAATGGAGACAAACAATAAAACCTCTTTTCTGAAGTTTGTGCCCCAGAAAAACAAACGTACTCAAGTTTGAATGATATATGAAGAGTTCTTGTTTTTTCCCATCTACAACAGAGGTTGCTAAGTCACAACTTCATTTTGTTTCTCTTTCATTTCTATTAAAATATGGCTGCTATAAATCCTCCTTATCCTTTGCAGGCGCAGAGTGCTCTCATTAAAATCAGTGTCTAAATGCTGCTTGCAATTTATTTGTAAAAGTGCTAATTGCCTCAGGTATAAATGTCCAATTTACAGTAGCTGACCCCAGAAAAAATAACTACAGTTCCCCAGAGGCCTACTATTGGCTGGCCTAGCCGGCTTTGAAGTCATCTGTAAAGTATCCAATAATTCCCTGGGTATATGGCCAGAAAGAGAAGCAATGGCATTTTGCCATTGTATCCTGCAAACAAGTCCTCATATTGCGAGAGCAAGCAACTGGGCATGCAAAGGCCCTTGCATAGTCAGTTCACCCACTTTCTTTTGGCAATAGTGATGGAGGAGTCGTGTGTCCTATTTTATGGAGAACACTTCTCTTTTTTAAGCGTCTCAGAGGACAGTCCTTTATTTGGAGGGTAATCCGGGATGCAGTGGCTCAAGAGGTTAAGATGCCGACTCTGCTGATTGCAAGATAGGCAGGTTGGCAGTTCGAGGTTCGGGTGCCGCATGATGGGGTGAGCTCCCATCATTAGTCCTAGCTTCTGCCAACCTAGCGGTTCAAAAGCATGCACATGCAAATAGATAAATAGGTACCACTCCAGTGTTCTGGTGCAGTCATGCTGGCCACATGATCACAGAATAGACTCTGCCAATGCTGGCTCTTCGGCTTAGTAATAAAAATGAGCACACACCCCCTTATGGTCGGACATGACATGACAACATTGTAAACGGGGAATACCTTTACCTTAATCTGGTTCAAGACTATTTTAAAGATCAAAATGGAACCTAGAGGCCTTGGCATTGCTTCTCAACACTGCCATGTGGATGGCAGATTGAGAAAACATCCACCCGGTTACAATCTTATTAGTATTTCTATTTTCTGTCCAAGATGTTCATGGGGGCTCCATTTTACCCTTTTATCTCAAGCGGCTGGCCATGACAAGATAGTAATGGGGATTGTGATAGTCCTGGAACTTGCTGATGCTGAACAACATGACAGTGTCTCTCACATTGATTACTAAACCCTTATGCTTTCTTCTGTATTTCAGTCTCAGCAGGAGACAAAGACTGCATCTGCACTGCAGAGATAATCCAGTTTGATATGACTTTAACAGTCATGGTTTACTACTATAGAATTCTGTGATTTGTAGTTTGTTGTGGCACCTGAGCTCTCTGAAAGAGAAGATTAAATAGCTCACACAGCTACAAATCCCAGACTTCCACAGCATTCAACCATGGAGTTAAAGTGGTGTCAAACTGGATTATTTCTGCAGTGTGGATGCAGCCCAAGTGGTTTCAGATGAAAATGTCATGGCTTCTATGCTGCCAATTTATAAATTAATTAAATTAGTACTGCAAACACAATTAAAATGGTTTTAACTCTTTATTAATGTAAATAATTTTATAAAAAGCAATGATATAGAATATTATATACTAAATAAAGCACATAGCCAGTCTCTAAAGGTTTCATGCACTTACTGAGGCACAAATGTAGGATGAGCTTGTAAAAATCTTCCAGGTAGACATCTTAATTATTGAATATAATCTTAAAGCCCTAAATAAATTAATAAATAAAAACAAAATTGTTAGGAATAAAGAATACAAATACTACTATCCTTCTATCCTGTTTTCAATCAGTGCATTAAAATTCATAGTGATGATGGCCTAATCCTTAACTCTGTCAGTTGCAGTTTCTATCTTCTTTTTCACTTTCTTTTTAGAAGAGAGCACCAAAACTGCTTGAGTCTCAAGTTTTGGGGTAAAAATTACTACTAGTAGCAGTTGCTGTTGTTGTTGGTTATGCGAACTATAGACTAAACCATAACTCATATGGATTATACCTACTGTTAGCCACTGACCTCTGTGGCTGCATCTGCACCGCAGAATTAATACAGTTTGACATGGCTTTAACTCCTATGGCTCAATGCTATGAAATTCTGGGATTTGTAGTTTTGTGAGATGTTTAGCCATGACAGTTAAAGCAGTATCAAACTGCATTGATTCGGCAGTATGGCAGCAGACTGTGTCTTCTGTTCTCTTTTAAAGACTGAGCCCAGTAGAATTTCTTCAGCATAGTTTTCAAGACCCACAGGGTTGTTTTAAGTAGACTCAGGTCCAAAACACAATTGTAAAAATAATCCAGTTTGAGACCGCTTTAACTGCCCTGGCTCCATGCTCGGGAATTCGGGAAACTGTAGTTTTGTGAGACATTTAGCCTTCTCTGTTAGAGGAGCTGCAATAAACTACAATTTTCAGAATTCCCTAGTAGTGAACCAGGGCAGTTAAAGTGGTCTTGAACTGGATTATTTCTGTGTTTTGGACCTCTGTTAAAGGCCTGTGCTAGAGTTCACCAACCCAGCACTCTTCCTCCTCTTTTCCTTTCCTTTTGTCTTTTGTCTCTGGCTAGGCTTTGATATTAGCTTTGTGAGAGAAGACATTTTTTTTCTCATAAACTTTGCATTTTGTTCTAATAATTGCTGTTTTGAAGTATTTACTTCTTATCCCATTGTTGATATGTATGCATTATGGATGGGGTTGTTGTCAAACATTCAAAACGACAATGAAAAATGCAAAAGGAAAGGGAGGGAGGGGAAAAGTTGCAGTTTTTCTTTCTTTTTGCCTCCCCCCCCAAGCTGTCTTGAAGCTGCCTAATTAATGAATGAACAACCAAGAACAGTTAAAACATCTCTACATGAAGAATTACAGTGAATGCTTTTTTCCATAAGGAACCGTTCTTGCCCATATGTCTTCAGAGATGGAAGGAAAAATGTGAAGAGGCAAAGTCAAGAATAAACCAAACCTAATCAGAGAAAGAGTAGTTGTATATTACATCCGCACTGCAGAAATAATCTGGTTTGACAGCACTTTAACTGCCATGGTTCAGTGTTATCGAATTCTGGGAACTGCAGTTTGTTGTGGCTTCACAAGACTACAAATCTCAGGATGCTATAGGTTGGAGCCATGGCAGTTAAAATGGTGTCAAACTGCATTCTTTATACAGTGTACATACAGTGTACTCTTAATCCTGTACAAAATTCACACAGGATCTTTTGCACAGAAAACAGCATTTCTATGCATACCCCCCACAAGTGTCTTTTCCACTATATGTAAAATTTGCATATAGTTTTTCTTCCTGCAGAAAAAAAAGCATTTTTTTTTGGGGGGGGAAACCCTATGTGTGTATTTTGTGCAGAGTAACTCCCAAGCTACAGCATTTTCTATGAAGGAAACAACATTCACTGAGTAGAAAATAATATTAAAATAAATAATAAAATAGTGGTGGTTGTTATTCCTGCTGCAGCTGCTGTTTTGCACAAAACCCCTACAGGAGAATTTCGAACAAAATAAATCCCAAACGGAAGAATTCTCACTGCAAAAAACAAAAACAAACAAACAAAAAAAAACCCCCCAAAACAAAAAAACCCCAACAACTATAATCATTGTTTCCTTTGAGAACAAAATTTGCAAAATATCACATTCTTAGCAATAAACTAACAAATAGGCATAACCTTGTTTAGCAAAGCCAGCTCCAAGAGATGTAATATTTCTGGATATTTTGAAGCTAGGGGAGAATTCAACCATTTTTCTGGTCTGGTTTTTAGTTTGAAAAATAAATAAATAAATAAATAAATAAATATTTTCAGAAAGCTTGAAAAAAATGCAATGTTAGCATGCTTTACAGATTGACAGTCACTTGGCTTATTTAGGAACCTAAAATTTATATGTTGTTGTATATAAAGTGGTTTGGGACAAAATGTTTGTTATATTAGATGTATAGTCACCCTTTCACATTTGCAAGGTTTAGGGGCATAGGACCCCCACGAAAGTGAAAAAAACATGTTAGCTTCACCCAGACACGAATGATACAGATTCCTTTCCCAACAAGAGCACTCTTTGCAACCATGCCACATCTTCCCCACATTTCCTTCCACTTTCAGTCCAATGTTAGCAGTGTGATCACCACAAAGGATCCATCTCCCCCCCCTCCTCCCTCCCAACCAGGCAAAAGCAAGACCCTCCCATCACCACTTTGCCAGAATTGGGGCTAAACATACGGGCAGCTCAACGCTGCCCTTTTGTGCCCTGGATGCAGGCCACAGCTCTGGAAGGAGCAAAAGGAAGCCCCAAAAAGGGGTTTATTTTTGCATCCTGGAAGGGGCATTATAAGTGCTGCGCCATGGCATCATGATGCCCCTTCCGAGCAGTGCTGTTTGTGCCTAGCATGCACCGTGTGGATGGGTGCATACCATAATGACAGCTGGGTAGCATGGCAAGGGCTTAAGTGTGTGGATTCTCAGCCCTTATCATGTGTACAGGCCAGCACAATCATACGTAGAGTTGGAAGGAACCTCATGGGATCTCCAGCAAAGTCATCCCCAACAGGTAGTTGTCCAGTTTGTCTTTGAAGATGCTCAAAGAACGAGACTCCACCACCTCTCTAGGCAATTGGTTCTAAACTATTAGGAACACCTGATCAATAAGAAAGAACCAGGCCCCCCCCCAAAGTAAGAACACAAGAAATCATCAACATTAGAAAACAATGCAAATTATTGTGTCCACTCTAGTTCTCCAAGGTGTCAACGTCTTAAAGCTTCCTTTCCCATAAACAGAACAGTGAAAAGGAAATTAGGACCAGGAATCACAATGATCTGAATGATATATATCTATCCTTCCGATGTCATTGGATACGGGGGGGGGGGGGGGACTGGCATTTTTTCTTCTAATGAGCCTGGTCCTATAGTTTTCTAATGTGACCTGCACTGGTCTAGGGAATACCACTTTCAGTAGTGTTATATAAAAATCTCTCTACTATATATATATATATATATATATATATATATTACAAATAATGTGGGAGGAATAAACACCTGAAAACATTATCTTAAACATTTTATTTGTTATTCTAAAATAAAATATTCATTCATCCCCCCCCCCTCCAATTTTTCTGATAATAAGATAAATAAGATAAATAAGACTTCAGGGGGAAAAGAAGGGAAGGGGCTTCAGGTTTTCCCAGGATTTTTTTCCCAGGCCTTCACATCTCTACAAATTTCTAAGATCTCACCAAATAACTCCCCTGAGAGTTCTGTTCATTGACCTTGAAATCTGGAATACGGTCCAGGTCTGTAGTCTTAATGTATTTTTCAAGGCAACAGAGCCAAATGTGAGTGTTTCACTTCATTTGTCATATAAGATGGGAATTTAGCTTCTGTGGGCTAAGTTACTCTACAGGAGTACCCCAAGACCTTTTGCTGCTTTTGATGAAGAACAGGAATGTACACGCATACACACATTAATTCCAAGTATAAAAGACTGGCAGTTGAATCAATGCCATCTGCACTGTTAATGGGAGAATATCTTCGGCTGAATGCAAAAGGTAGCAGACTGCCTTAGGGAATGCAGCACCAAGCCACGTGCCATGCAGCTCTCCCCAACACCTTGTTGTCTTCTAGCCACTCCTGAATGAGATGATGGCTTCATTCTCTCTAATGATAGGGCTGGCCCTCTTCTTTCCATGGTGTAACAACTGTAGCCAGTTTTACAGACCAGAAAACCCATAACTGGAAGATTTCACAGAAAACACAGAAAGAATAGCAAGGAGAAACCAACAATGTAAAGAACTATATTACAACAAAGAAATGAAACCACAACTCTACCATATATACAAGGATCATATATTTATATGTAAGTAACCACATTGCAGTAATACTACAAAACACAGAATAAACAATAGAAAGTGCTATAGAGAACTATGTATCCCAAACTATGTGCTCCCTCTGGTCTTAACAACCACTGTTTCCTGCTCTTCTTTTTCTGCCAATTTTACAGACTCCAGCTAAGCTCTGCTGGCTCATGGAATCCAACTCACTCCACCTTTACACATGACTTTTAAAATGGCACTTACTTTCTCACACGTTTTGATGACTGTTACAGAACATGTTGTACCATAGTCTATGAAAAAAATGCTGTCAGGCATCTTTGCTACTGTGAGTAAAGGTGTCAGATCAACTGTTACCAGATGACAGCCCTGATCAAAGACTGATAATAGTGCTTATTTATTAATTAAGTTTATAATAAAAAAATCTATACAAACTTGCCAGGGAGGTTTTTTTTCTAGGTCATTATTACATCTGCTGAGAGCAATACATAATTCCTATAAGTTACATGTGGTTAAAGAGCAGGACAGTGAGCACTGCATTTTGAGCTTTGGATTCAGACAATGAGTATCATTTTAATTCCTGCCCTGGGAGTAACTTTGGGGTCAACTCCCATACACAGAAGACATGTCCATGTTTCATATGGAATCAAGATTCTAAGCAACTGATGGAAGGGATGGTGGAACGGTAATAAGCATTTTCTCCCTCCCTCTGCTTCAGGCTGAAAGATGTGCCATCAGCTCAAAATGCAGATTTTCTTGGTGACAGTTGCTATGTGAAATGTTATGAGATAGAAATTACTGTCATAATTAATAATAGGTAAAGGTTTTCCCTTTGATGTGCTAAATTCCATGTTGCTTGATTGAGACTTCGCGGCTGTGTTTATTACTGTAACTTTCTGTTTTGTCTTATTGGTTCGATTGCTATCCAGATCTAAACTCCCACGGGATTTAGACAAAACTATTAATACTTAAGCTGTTCATCTGTGCCTTTCCTTGTGAGACAAAGAAACCTTCTTAATGAGATTATTAACACACCTTTATTTGTAAAAGCTTTACACATGGAAACATAAAAATACAGACTTTTGCAAACTTTGTCTAAATGCACAAATAGATAATAATAGTATTTGGAATTCCTAAACAGGAATATAATGTACAATAATAAAGAGAGGCAGTGTGGTCTAATGGTTTGAGTGCTGGGCTAGAAGACCAGGAGACCAGGATTCAAATCTTCACTCAGACATGGAAACCCACTGGGTGACCTTGGCCATGTCACACTCTCTCAGCCTTAGAGGACAGCAATGGTGAACCTCCTCTGAACAAATTCTGCCAAGAAAACCACATGATAGGTTCGCCTTAGAGTCACCATAAGTCAAAAAATGTCTTGAAGGCACACAACAGCAATCATTTCAAAGGCTTATAATAAACAATCCCAAATATTTTTAAAAACAACAACAAATAGATAGAAATATCACTTTAAAGTCTAGAGTACTTCCTTTCTTGAAAATGGACAATGAACAAAGCTGGCATGTGTGAAGGCACATTCCACATGGAAAACACAAATGAATGCTCACCAGATCCATGCAGTAGCTAGTTACAAATGAAAGTATAAAAACATTGCATTTTGACTGAGGTTCCCAAGTCCCAGGGCCTGGCCCTTCTTTACTGGTCCTTGAGGCAAGGGGAGGAAACTCAGGGTGAGAACACTGTCTTGAAAAGCAATTTTTAAAAAAGCATGCTGGTGGCCCTTGCTACTACAGGGTACCTTATAACAGCTGCTGTAGATCTTCCAGGGGTCTGCCCCGACTTGTGAAAGACTATCAAACTGCAGTGAGTGCCATTGCTCATTGACAGGGAGAAATCAGCACTAGGAAATAGCTGTGTTGCTTTAAAGTTAATTTAGTAGTTATGTGGATATAGTCTCACTAAATATCACAAGCTCCATTGCTGATTCATACTCTGTTATGACTGCTAGAAGTGGACTTAGAGGCTAAACAGACAGGCCAAAAGGGCTGGCGTCAGAGTGGAGTGGGAACATGACAGCTGCACACAGCATACTCCAACTCCACCCCCAAGCCACCATCACACCGCCCACCTGACCGCATGGTGAGCGGCATTATGGTGCTCCTTTGGTGCGGTGTTCAGATCCTGCATGCCGAAAAGTGCCGCCGTGGCACCAAAGGAACCCTTTTTCAGTTCCCAAAAGGAGCTGCATTTTGCCACTTCTTTTGGGGTTGGAAAAATGCCGAATCAGTTGCTGAAGTCCTGATATAGTGCTCAAAAGGCCAATGTTATGCTGCCCCTTACCCACCGTCTGATTGCTCCTTAGAAGAGAGGGTTTTGTGCTGTAGGCCACTCAGGCTTGTTTTTAAGTACAGGTTTACCTCAGTTAATGTTTCAACAAGCTTTTTATTTGAAACTAACAATAACAATATACACAAGTGAAATGAAGCAACCAGGACAAGTGAGTCTTGCATAAGTATTTTGTTTTTTTTAAAAAAAAAGAGCCTTCAGAATGTTTTTTTTCCATCTTTCATTTTTCTTATGAGTTCCATTTTAGTAGCCAAACTTATAGATATACGTTTTTAAAAACATGCTGGAGGTATGTAGCAATGCAAGCTAATCTGCTTTCCCTTTTTCTCTCTTTTTTTGTTCATGCATACTCAGTATGCATGGATTTTGGAGACAGCTACTGTTTACCTTGTAGGCAGGAACACATAGCTACAGTAGGATTGGCTAGAATCCTGATCTTTTCCACCTTAGGCTTTGCTGATTTGCGGACTTGGAGTCCATGCGCTCAATCATTTGTGGACAGCAAGGGCGAAGGACTAAATGGCGCAAACGCCCGGGTGCACACCACCATTCAAATCAATGGGATATGTGTAATTTTTTGGATGGGGGGGGGGTCAGGAACAGATCCCCGTAAATCAGGAGGGATGACTGTATAGCATTATTTACTATAGATACACAGGTACAGCCCAGCATCAGAAGTTTGTGTTTCCCCAGCCCTCCTTTATAATCCTCCCAATGACAATGCTTCGAAATAAAAACTTCCAGCTAGACAGAGGACAAAGAAGAAAACAAGGGCTGGGTGGGCATAAAAAGACTTAACCAAGGGCCTTGTCAATTGAATTACAAAAATTATAATTATAATGGCTAGGTATTTAAATGGCTGGTGCCTTTGGTACTGTAATGTATTATTGTTAAACAGCAACATTCTCAATTTTGAATATAAGCATTAAAATACTATAAATTCCAGAAGCATGGTAAATATTTTTTAAATGAAAGACTTCTCCTCATTCATGAGCTTTTTATCCTCAGGATGGTTCTGATCCTGAGCATTGGAAGAGATAAAAGAAAAGAAGTCCCACATGCTGTTGATAGTCCGCAAACTTTATTATCTTAAAAAGCCCAACGCATTTCAGCCTTGTCATAAATTGGCCTTCCTCAGGGGCTATTACCAGAGATTTCAGGAGTTGCAGTCTGCACTCTCAACAAAGTGGACACTCAGAGTGTTAGAAGGAAGGGCAATAACTCTAATACTCAGACTGTCCACTTTGTTAAGAGTGCAGACTGCAATTCCTGATAAACTTTGTGGACCATCAACAGCATTTGAGACTTTGTTTCCTTTATCCCTTCCACTGTGAATACGTGCTTTTGAGTTTTTTGTTCTGTTTCTAATCCTGAGCATAACTATTGACTATGTGCATTTCTTCCATTCAATTATTGAGTGTGTGTGTGTGTGTATATATAATAGGGAACCAGAATGGCATAGTGGTTTGAGTGTTGGAGTAAGAGTTTGGAGACCAGAGTTCAATTCCCAGCTTGGCCATTAGGGAGGTCACATGCTCTCAGCCTCAGGGGAAGGCAATGGCCAACCTCCTCTGAACAAATCTTGTAAAGAAAACCCCATGATAGGATCACTTTAGGGTCGCCGTAAGTCAGAAACAACTTGAAGGCTCACAATACACACACATTTCTACACATTTTTACTTGCCATCAGGTCAGCTTCATCTTATGGTGAATCTTATGAAGCAGAGACCTCCAAGACTCTGTGTTATTAACAGCCTTCCTCAGGTCTTGCAAACTCAGAGCCATGCTTTTGTTGACTAAGGGATGGAACAGATGGGCCAAATAAAGTGGCTTCCAGACACTTTGGCCGCATGCTGATTAAATGATGCACACCTCCAAAGTGTCCAAAGCTATGCTCCGGTCCTTAAGACCACCTTGGGAGCAGGCAGTATGGACAGTGGGTTTCCAACCCACTTCCAACTTGAGTGGAGTCTGGTCACTCTTTTGTGCCTGCCTGTCCCAAGCCAAGGTCAATCCACCCATAATGCAGTCTTTGTCTTTTCCTACTGCCTTCAGTGTCACTGAGCATTATTGTCTTCTTCAAAGGAGTCATTTCATTTCATTATACTTTCCAAAGTATAATAGCCCCAATATAGATATTTCGGCTTCTATTGAGAATTCAAGTTTAATGAGCTCTTTGGCCCATTTATTTATCTTTTGGGTGGTCCATGATATCCATGGAACTCTCTTCCAGCACCAGATTTCAAATGATCTGATTTTTGTCTTGTCAGCTTTCTTCATTGTCCAGCTTTCACATCTGTGCATAGAAATGAGAAATCATATTTATTTATTATTTAGTTTATTAATTTATATCCCTCCTTTCACTCAACACCAGGTCTAAACCAGCACACAATGTTTTAAAAGAACAAAACATTTTAAAAACACTTAGTACAAAAGGTAAAACACAAACTAAATTTATGTTTTAAAAATGCAAGTTTAAACAGTTTAAAACAGCAGTAAAAAAGATACTTACAAACATAATAATTTTTAAAAAAAATTCACCATCACCCCTTAAAAGCTTTATTACCACCTACATTTTTAAAAAAATCCAAAGCTTCCTTAAATAAAAAGGTCTTTATTTGCTGATGGAGAAGAGGAGAAGAGGGTTCGATACCTTGGGAGAAGCCACTGAGAAGGTTCATTCTTGCGTTATTACCAGAGATGTCTGAGATGGTGAAAGGACTGGGAGAAAGCCTTCCACTGCCTATCTTACAGCATGGGCATCCTCATATAGGTAGATACAGAAATACTATGAAATAAATAATCCTGACTTTTTCATTCAATGATGCAGCTTTACACTTTATTCAATGATGGATTTATACATTTGAGGATCTTACCTATTTGCTTCATAGCTGCCTTCTCTTAATTTTCTGATTTCTTGATAATGGTCCCCATTTTGATTAATGACTGAGCCAGAATGTAGATAATATTTAACAACTTTGACGTTGTCATCATCTTCTTTAAAGTTATGTAAACTATTGTGGTCATTATGGCCCAATACATACGGTGCAAAAGAGTGCCCTGATTATGTGCTAGGGTTGCCTCGGTGCAGTGCATCTGCACCGCAGGCTAACCCTAGCACGTATGGATGGCATCATTTTGGATGGCACCGTCCACACGTGTGGCGTGCCAGGACCATAAGGCGTGCACCGTGTCCACATGGACTGGTGCGCGCCTTATGCCTCCGTGCTGCAGGAGGGTGCCTATGGCACCCTTTCTGCGGCGCAAAAAGGAGCTCCAAAATGGAGCTCTTTCCTGACTTCCGTGTCCTTGGCATGGCCTTCACATGACCACGCCAAGGAGCCTGAGCAGAAAGGGACTGCGGTGGCAATTTGCCTCTTCTCCATGGCCTGGGGAAGTGGCAGATTTGGGCCTCAAGGGCTGCTGTTGAGGCAACCCAGGCCCCATTCTGGCACTTCCCTGGCCACCTATGGACCACCCCTTTTGGGCGGTCTGTAAAGGGCCTATGTTTGTCTTCTTAATATTCAGCTATAAAACTGCTTTTGCGCCTTCTTCCTTAACTTCCATCATTAATTGTTCTAAGTCTTTGCTATTTTCTGCTAGTAATATGGTGACATCTGCATATCTCCAGTCATAGATATTGTTTCTCACCAACTTTCACACCTCTCTTCTGAATCTAATCCTAGTTTCTTTAGTATATATTCTCTGTGCAAATGAAAGATAGGGTGATAAAATACAACCTTGTCTGACAGTATTGCAGACTGGACACCATTCTGTTTCTCCCTAGACTGTCATTATAGGGATCTCTAATCTTGAATATAGGTTATATACCAGAACAGTCAAATATTGTGACACTTCCATTTCTTTTACAGTCATTCTTGGTTTTTTATAATGTTCATAATTAAAGGCTTTGCCATAATCAATTAAGCCCAGGACAATGTTTTTTTTCTTCGTGAAATTCTTTTGTGCACTCCATTGGCCAACATAGGTTTGCAATATGTTTTCTAGTGTCTCTTCCTTTTCTTGATCTAGTTTGGGCATCTTGCATTTCTCACTCCATAAATGACAAAAATCTTTGTTGAAAAATCTTGAGTATCACTTTGCTTGCTTGGGAAAGTACTTCAGGTTACTACAATCCTTGATATCCAGTTTCTTGGGAACTAGAATGTATATTGCATGTTTCCAGTCTGTGGATCATATTTATTTGCAAATTTTTGTTACTATTTGGATATATTCCATGTCTGTAGCTTCAAAGAGCTCTATCGGTATTGCATTTGTTCCTGGTGATTTATTTCTTGAAAATGTTTTGAAACCAGCATCACTTTCACTTTCTAATATTATAGGTGTTTCATTTTGACTATAGACAATCTTTTCACATTCTTTGCTAATCTCCCTAGTTTCAGTCCACAGTTCTTCTCTTCTGCATTTAATTAGGCTCTGTAGTGCAAATCTGCTCTTTATGTGGCCTTTAAATTCTACTGAGATGCTATTTAGATTCTGTTTAAACACTGTGATTGATTTAATATTCTTTATCTTCTGCTTCCAATTATATACTATGGCTGCATGCACACTGCAAAAATAATCCAGTTTGAGACTGCTTTAACTGCCCTGGCTCAATGCTATGGCATTTTGGGAATTGAAATTTGTGGTAGCCCCAGAGTGGAGGAGAGCATTCAGTTTCCAGAATGCCATAGCATTGAGCCAGGGCAGTTAAACTAGTCTCAAACTGTATTATTTCTGCAGTGTGTTTTGGACCTAATTTCTGTGTTGACCATACAGTGATATTCATTTAAAAAGTGTTCTGTTTAGTTGTCTGAAGAATGTATTTGCAACACAAAACCTCGCGACTTCCCAAAATTTGATAAATCATTCCCCTTGTTTCACTACTTGATCCTAGGTCACATTCTCCAACAATATTTGGCTCTGCTTTGTTTCCTACTGTCACACTGCAGTCATCTGTGACTATCAGCAACATCCTTTGGTGTGTGATCAATTTCTTCCAGGGGCACCAGCACAGACAATTTCTATTTCTGTCTCTTCTGTGACTGTATTTGAAACATATATGTATGGCTATATTGATAGGTCTCCCACAAAGCCTTAGCAATATCATTCCATCAGACTGTGCCCTCTCCCTCCCTGTCCTGCATGGCTTTACTCACATGTACAGTCACGTGGGGCAGGGATGGGGGGACTGGGCCTTCTCCCTCCGTGACACACACCATCATGGCACATGTCAGGGAGGTGGGGGGGCGCTCGCCAGGTGTCACCCCCCTGTCGGGTGTCATCCAGTGCAGTCCACACCCCCTGCACCGCTAGTGACACCACTGCATCCCTTTTCTGCTTTTGCCACATGTCATCCTGTTTCTTCTTAGATTGTCATTTCCACACACTATGTAATAATCTGACTGTAATTGTCACTTTCATGTCCATTCTAGTTTGCTCATTTCAAACACTGTAATGTTTATGTCTTCCATTTCTTGTTTTACAAAATCAAAACAAAACAAAACAAAAAACCACAAGTACAGGTATCTACCTTTCCTAAGTCATGCATCCCACATTCAATGTTCCTATTATATCTGTTGTTCAGCTTTGGACTTTCCTTTCACCACTGAGCACTGATTTCTTTTGGCTTTAATCCAGTTGCATCATTAAACACAGTGCTTATTTATACTTGTTCTTTCCTCTTCCCACTATCAGGTTGAATGCGTTCCAACCTAGACGTCTCATTTTCCAGCACTCTCTCTTCATTTTGGATTGTCTCATTGTGCAAAAGTCTCAAGGTTGAGAATGGGTTTACCAGCATCTTCCTCTGAGCAATACTGACAACAGTTAGCTAACATCCCACTGCCATAGCTTCTGAGAGATCATCTGCCTGTGTCACTTCCCATTACTGCTGCTTTTCATTCGCTTTCCTTCTGGAGCTTCTCTGTTACCCTCCCCATTGGAATTATCAATTATCTTTTTGTTTATGCAGTCTTTAAACCCTTTTCAAGATGGATGCATCTTAATCTTGATGTTTCCATCTTGAGCACCCTGGTAACATTCCAGAGTCATGATAGAATCTCGTCTCTCTCAACTTCCCTGACACAATCAAATATCATCATCCAAGAGAGTATTGTGGGGACCCTATCACAAGTTTTCTTGCCAAGATTTGTTCAGAGGGGGGTTTACCCTTGTTTCCCTCAGAGATTGACCAGGCACTAAATTTCCATAGCTATACATGGATTCCAATTCTGGTCTCCAGAGTTCTAGTTCAACACCCAAACAACTGCATCACACACGCTGTCATAAAGAACTGTAGTTAGTGTAAATGTAGAAGCCTTCCATGATGCAATATTAAAAGAAGGTGTATCTAATGTATCCTTACATATTTAGAATCTTGAATTCTTCTGTGTGAGAAAGAGAAGAAAGAGGCCTGAGAGAAGAGTTACAGGAAGACCACATCTTTTTTATTGGAGTAGAAAATGCCAAGCAAAGCATCTGTTGGTTTCCTAAACTGGATCATTATCTTCTCTGGATGACACCTACATGCCTGAGTTGCTGGAGTGACCCACAAAGATAAGTAACAATATTGTCTTTGGTGAGTGAAAGGAAGCCTGAGATTAAGGTTAATGCAGATTTATGCAGAATAGAAAGCAATGATTTCCTCTGACATTTCAACCAGCCAAAGCTGGAACAACTGAATATTGCTTCCTGAGTATCACTTCCTGAAGTTCAGAAGTCCTTGACTTAAGACATCAACATTTGTCTAAGAAAAATTCTACTGGAAGATCTACTGTACCCCAAGACAGCTCTATTGTGCGGCTCAGTCCTCAAAGTCTGTCTTGTTTGGTGTTTCCATTGTAACAGGTAGGAATTTGCCAGTTTTCTATATTAATGAATTGCAGTTTCCAGAATTCCTCACTGCTGGATATGCAGGCTAGGAATGATGAGTTTTGCAGTCCAACAATACCTGGAAGATTATATGATGCTCATCTCTGTATAAGGGTTAATTTTACCCTATAAAATGAGGTCAGGGTCATCAAGAGATCGACTAACTTGCCTCTATCAATGGATTTCACTTTCCTTCATAGCTGATCTGTGACTGTCATTTCACACACGATAGTTGCCTTTGTCATATGATAAATATAATTACTGGAATATCCCCAAATTTTAAAAATAATCTTTGTTTGCAGGTTGTTAGCAGTGCCACTCATACTGTCAGATCTGATGCTTTGAAGTGCCATAAAGTCATGTTTAGAACTGAGGCCATATAGAAGAGATTTTATCACATTCTGCAAAGCAGATGGGTAGGACATTGGAGCTGAGCACCAGAGCACTTTGTGGGTGGAGTTGGTATTATTTTGATGGAAGAGCCAGCGGATTGTTGATAACCCCTCTAAACCAAGGATTTTTATGCAGATTGACAAAATGGCTTTGTTTGTCTTGTTCAATATGTATGTAAGTAATTGAGAAAGTGAGCAACAGAATCACAGTTGTTATTCTGTAAACTGATGGCACCCACTGCCATAGCTCCTATCGACTCTGGCACAATGAAATAGATACAGAGACTTGATGAGCCTGTAATGTGGATGAGGTTTAGCAAGTGTCATTCAACAAAAGCAGCACAAAAATAAAACTGTTGTGGGTTTGAAAAGACAACCTGAGGCATCAAAAGAGTTTATGACAGAATTCTCATATAAACACCATGCCCAGGCATCACTAGGACAACACTGACTCAACAATATTTGAGGAGGCAATAGAAAAAACGCACACAATGTTAACTCTGTATTCTAGAACGCAGAAGTCACCTCTTGTAGAAAATGAGAGTATCAAAATGATCTCTTGTATTGCTATTTCCATTACTCTAACACTCATGCCAAGGCAGAATATTGCTGTAAATTATTACACCAGCCATGGCTCGTAAGGTCAAGCACATCAGATCAACTAGTAAGCATAGAGTCAGATGTAAAGATCTTCACATCTCTTCCAATGTGCTTTCCACACCTTGTCTCCGTTATCATTCTTGTTTTGTATGTTATCTCAGCATATATGTTTGCAGTTTTCTTCATCTATGTCAGATGTGGTAAAGCATGACCCCCAGAGCCATATAGAACCCCAGTGTTGTTGCTGTGGCTCCCAAGCCTTCCTGATTGTTACAATCCTATCTTTTTCTGATGTTTTCAAAAAGCACAAATTGCTAGATATCTCCAGCAATGACAATGTGCTTTTAAAATAATATAAAGCCCACCCCACCCCAGCAGTTTAACATAAAACCCCTATTTTTCAAAAACCAGAAGTTGATTTCTGGCTATTCCTGCATTTGGGATTTGGGAGGGGTATTTTTGTCCCTCAGAAGATCCCAGGGGGAAAAATTGTTCTCTGGATCAACCAAGAGTACTCTGTGTACTGTTTTTGTGTCTTCTGCCTTGCCTGCTCTATACTCAAGTCATTCTATACATTGTCCTCACCCCTCTTTCTGTATATATCAAACTGCATCTCTTTCTATCAAATTATTCTTCAAACACCATTTTATCAGCACTTTTTTAAAAAACAAAAGGTTTATATCTCCTCTTTCCATAAACATGTTCAAGGTGACTAACAAAAATAAAACAATTTACAACAATAACATCTCATGGCATGATAAAAAGAGAGGAAGGAAACTTAATACATAAACATTACTTAAAACTAACAATTTGGTGATGTTGAAAATGCCAGGAAGAATGAAAATCAACATATGTACAAGCCAAATACCTGACCAAAATTAATAGAACTTCAGTGTGATAGCAATAAGGACCTCTGAGGGTTGTGTTTTTGTCTTATTTCAATATTTATAAGCCACCTTTTGTGTCCATTTCCACACATGATTCCTGTCTTTTCTTATCATTACTTCGTACAACTATGTGATGGTGGTGATAGTTGCCAAATGAATCCTGCCTTAAAACCAGTTCAGAAGTTATGCCGAGAATGGGCAAATCAGACTATTTGTTTGGCTTAAGTTCATTTAACACGGGTTTAATTCTTTGCCCCCATGATCCCATTTCTGCATTCATATGCAAAGACTCTTTCATTCTTACATGAAGGAAGGTTTGCACAAGATACTTTATGTAATTTTATTCATGTAAAATACGCATTCCAATACTCACAAAATATGCATGTTAATTCACATCTCATGGTAAAATTCACAACTGATATTCATTTAATCAAAAGAGACATATCTCCGTATACACCTTTGGGGCATGCAGATTGGCAGCTTGGAGTGGCCTGAGGCCACTCCAGCCCCCATCGCCCCCGACTGGCACAGGACCACAGTGACTGCATGGTCTGGCCCCAATCTGGGAAGCTGCCATGGTCCTGCCCATGATGCCAACAAAGAGTAGACATTCCCTGCTCCTTTGCCACCCAATCTGGGGGTGTGCATTTTCTGCATGCCTCGGACCCAGAGCAGCTGGAAGCCACTCTTTCTTGCCCATCTGTTTTGGGCCCTAGTTAACATTTTAAACTGAAACTCCTGCATTCATAAAATTCAGGGAAATAATTTTAATTTTGCTAGTTCTTTATGTCACAACTATTGCTATTACATTCAGTGATATATAGGAATTACAATTTATGAGTAACATTAGTATAAAAAATTACTGTGGATTCTGTATGGTGTGGTATAAGAGGAGATCAATTTGGGGGATGACACCATGAGTTACTGCACCAGATGATACCAACTGTAGGGGTGCCACTGACCCCAGAATACCCTCCAACTGTCCCTATTTAGTATTAACAGTCCCAATTAATCTTCAGTCATCCCACTTTTTCAGATGTTTTTAATGTGCCACAGTTTTTCCTCTCTTCACCACCCCTTCCTTCTTCTCGTTCAGCTTACTTCAGTTATTGCAAACTGAGTTCAAAGTGCAAAAGTGGTTTTCACTCAATTAACTCAACAGGGAGAAGAGAAGGGGGAAGTGGAACCTTACCCTTCCCAGTAGGCACTGGCAAAAGGAAACTGCTGTGTCCAATACCTTGTGTTACTTCCTCATTAGTAACTTTTGACTTCTTGACCTCAGTCTGATATTACTTGACCTCAAGGTTTCCAGTTTTCATCTGTGTATTG
Source organism: Urosaurus nigricauda (assembly GCA_034509955.1). Taxonomy (NCBI): domain Eukaryota; kingdom Metazoa; phylum Chordata; class Lepidosauria; order Squamata; family Phrynosomatidae; genus Urosaurus; species Urosaurus nigricauda. The sequence continues at coordinate 83,250,949 of JAOEGL010000006.1, forward strand.
TTGGAGGGTATGCACTAGGGCCTAAGAGGAGCAGCGATTCTCACTGGAGAAGGGATCGGGACCTCAACTCACCAATTAATTTTACTTATGTCAGCATCCATGGAGCAAAAAGCTTCCAAATTTGGCTCATTCACAGAAGCATGTGCTTTCCTTCAGACTGTTTTCTCTGTATACTGTTCCTTTTATGAGGAATAGCACTGAAGCTTCTCATTGTTTCCCTACATTGTGAAGCAGTACAAGCCCAGGGAAGGTTTACTGTGTGCTTTTTGTGAACATACAGATCAGGCCATACAAATAACAGGAGAAGCAAGTGCTCCTGAATTAAACATGCACAGGAGGCAGCACCATTAGCTCCGAGTAGGAAATAGTTATACAACTCTCCACCGATATATGGGTATACAATGCAAGCATAACCCTCATTTGCCCCCTGATCTGTGGATCAAGCTGTTAATGTTCTATTCATAAAGGACTGAGTATAAGAGAAAACAAAGGCTAGAGAGAAGAAGAAGAAACTTGAACTGTTTAAAGCTCTCACTAGAGAATAAAGTATCTACCGAAGTATTAATATTAACATGATTATGGGAGTTTTATCAAGAGTGCCTTTATCTTTTGATTGCAAACAATAGCTGCCTGAAGGGGAGTGATTCCCTTGAGTACTGTGGAATGAAAACCAACCGCAGTTTTAGAGCCACATAAAGTCTACTTGTGGCTTCAAAAATCAGAAGAAAAAAAAAATCTTGAAGCCACAATTACGAGCAGTTAGAGAGTAAATGAATCTATTTTTCATCACCTTGGGCGGTGAAGAGAAAGCATTTGAGAGTTATATTGATAAGAGAAGGAGCAGAGATATTCAAACACATTTAATGTTCGTTTAATTGATTAAGTGAGATTGGGAGCATTTGAGACTTCCTAAAGGAGACTCTTTTTTTAAACATGAATATTCAAATATAGTTATCAGCTCCAGAGATTTAGTTCCTGCTGTTTGCAGTATCCTGAATGTGTCCAAAATTCTTTCAGAAATTTATTTATTTATTTTCATTTTCTCATTTTTAATCTGATTGATTTACCGTAATGACTTAAATGATCGTATTGTCTAACAGGCTGGCTCGCAATGTATCTTCTTCCAGACCAGCTTACAAAACTGATGCTATTTGATTGTTTGCAGACAATGAAGAGGCTGGTGAGGCGGGAAGGGAAGAAACATCAGATGAACCTATACAGTAAATAAATAAATAAATAATCGAACCCAGAATATCTTTAGCTGAACCATATCTTTAGATACAGCAATATTCCAGCCACATAAAAAAAGCATGATGGCCAACTCAAAGGATTGGATCCAGAACAGAGCTGCCTTCCTCAATTCTTCTAAATATGTCAGAATATAATGGTCATAGTGATGTAGGTCTGCATCTTGCCAAATTCTGGGATTTTAGTTTGGGAAGTTCTGTGGAAGAGAATTCTAAGTACAGTATCTCCTGAAACTACAAACCTCGGGATTCCATAGGTTAGTGCCATGACAGTTAAAGTTGGAATCAAAGTCCTAACATTGTGCAGTGTGGTAGAGGACATACTCAAGCTACATCCAGGAGGTACCTGGCCCTGAAGGCTAGTGACTTCAATACCAGTGAGATGCTGAATATGCTCTAGGTTTTAGTCCAAGGTGCTGAACCTATGGCTAAACTAACTTCAAGACTGTGAATAGATCTCAACCCAAAAGTAGATTTACAGCCCATGGGACATGGAAGTGCCCACCTGCCAAAGCACTCACGTGAGGAAGGCTAGTTTAAAGCTGTGCGTGGTCTGGCCCCTCTTTATTTGTCAGAGCTAGTTTCTCCTTACCTTACCACTTTCACCCTCCGATTTGGTAATCAAAGACTGCTTTCCCAGCCAAGCATTTTTACTTCTCTGGCTCAGATCCACTCCTTTTCACTTGCTGTCCCCCACTCATGGAACCTCTTCCCGCACAAACACAGTTCATCACCACTTTAACCAGCTGAAAACAATTTTGTTTAGAGAAGCATTCCCAGACATTATATGATTGTTATCCTATGCTTATTTTAACTTTTCTTCAGTTAAACTCCAGCACTCCTGTCTGTCCCTGGCTTCCACTCCACCATAAGGATCTGAAGAAGTAGACTAAAGTCTACGAAAACTCATACTACCAACTTCGTTCTTTTTCCTTTTTTCAGTTAATTTCAAAGGTGCTACGAAATCTCTATACATATCATTTTAACCTGTTTGTTTGCTATATTTTATTGCTTTGAATTTTAATATGTATTAACTTCTAATTGTTTTTTTCCTCGAATGTATGTCACTGGCAGGTTTATTTTATTTTATTCATTTTTTAATTGATGACATTTACAGCACTGTTAATTTACACTGCTTTATAAATAAAGCTTAATAATAATAATAGTTTATTCTGATTATTATTTAGGGGCTGAACAGACTGCCCCTTTGGAGTGGCCTGCAGCTGTTTCTTTCCTCACCAGACTGGGCCTGTAGCAACTACACGCTGTAGGCCCGATCTGGCCTTTCCATAGGGCAAAAAGAAGCCACAAAAAGTGCTTCTTTTTGTGCTGTGGAAACAGCACTCTAGCCGCCATGGCAGCAGCTGTTCTTCGCTTCTTTGGTGCAGCATGTGTAAATGCTGTGCTGAAGACACAGCATGATGCTACCCGCCATCTAGTCAGGTGGGTGGCATGGGGTCGGTGTGGGGGCAAAGTCAGGGCAGCTGGAGTGTGGTCACCATGCTCCACTCTGCCCCCAAGCCGGCTCTTTATGCCTGTCTGTAGGGGGCCCAAGTCTTGATCCAAGATTTTAGTCTCATTAATTTCAGTAGGAAAATTGCTCATGTTTTCCATTAAAGCATATCGAATTTATACATGTTTAGATCTGGCTGGACAATTAAAAATATGTCTTTGTTGCATAATTATTCCCAACCATGGTCACATAAATTTTTATGTTGTTTTGTTTCACAGTTGCACTTTTCAGCTGCTGCCACACTGCAGAATTAATGCAGCTTGACATCACTTTAACTGTCATGGCTCCATCCTATGGGTTCCAAGAATTTGTAGTTTGTTGTACAGTTTTCTCTAACAGAGAAGGCTAAATATCTCACAAAACTACAAACTCCCAGAATTCAGTAGTATTGAGCCATGGCAGTTAAAGTGGTGTCAAACTGCATTAATTCTTCAATGCAGATCAGCCTCAGAATACTGTCATTGCAGCCCTATTTTGGAACTCTTTCACACTACACAATTTATCATGTGCATTTTTAGAATTTGCCCTTTAGGAGGATTGTTTACGATCCATAGCCAGAGAGCTCTAGTAGCTCACTAAACTACAAAAACCCAGGATTCTCTAGGATAGAGACGTGCCAGTTAAAGTGGAATAATAGTGGAATTGCTATGCTACTTGTATTTCTTTTCCAGATCTTTTACATGAATAGATATAAATGCATAAAAATCAATTGCTTCTAGAGCATCTCTATTTTTAAAAAAAAAAAATTAAGAAGATAAATCATTAACCTTAGGTGTAGAAACTTTTGGCATAGGTAGGAAAATGAATTGTTGAAAAAAAAATCCTTTAAAGAATGTAAAAGAATAATTAGTTTCCCCTAATTTTCTCCCCACCCCTTTCTCCTGCACAAACACACACAGCAGACCACATATAAAATTAAAATGACAAAAAACACAAAAAAACCTCAGGCATTTGCTGTGCAGTCCATATGAATGGAGCTAGAAAATGTAAATGTCTCTAATAATTCTCAGATAAATAACCCTGAATATATTGCCTTTAAGTGCTTCATTTATTTTAACAAAATACTTCTGAAAGAAGTGCTCCAGTGTCAGGCCATAGAGAGCACTTTATATAAAGGGATATTAATTATATCCTGAAACTTACAAGTGTCACTGGGTAAGAGTCCTGCTGTATAAAATACCAATATACCATCCTACTCCATGACTAATTTCAGCGAGTCCAGACCCCAAATTTCCAGCTGAGAAGTGGAATTATTTAGCAATTATTTAGTGGAGCATAAATATTTAGAGACAGTTTGTACTAACAAATCTTGTCTCTAGGAGCCAGGCCCACAACAAAATTCACAGGGTAAGTTTTCTTCATATAAATAAAGCCTCTAAACTTCACACCTTCCTTATTTCATCTTTACATTTAAAAAAAAACAACCTTTTTTTTTGCAGACTGCCCACGCTTGAATATTCATGTGCCACCACATCTAAGGGTTCTGTGCAATGCCAGCACTTTGGGATATAAATATATAAAGCAGAGTACTTTGTGACCTGTAAAAGAATCTATCGAACATGTTTTGTACGTAGGAGTGTATATATGTATGTAGGTATGTATTTTAAATAAACATCAGTCACAGCCTGATCCCATAACTGTTCTGTAGGCGAGTAAGTTGAATAATCTGTTGGCACAGCTTTATCATTGTACCTTCATTGCTTGGGACATGACACTTCCAGAACATTTAGATCAGCCTCTCTTGAACTGGTTTCCTGCAGATGTATGAGTTGATACACAATTCCTAATAGCCATGCTGGATGAGGTAGTGGAAGGCCAACACAACCGAAAGGAACCAGATTGGGGAAGTAACTTCTTTAGAGTAAATGTAGAGGAACACAGCATGCCCCAAGCCAGTTACCGTTTAAAGGCGCAAGGACCCGGCGTAAAAAAGGAGCTCCGTTTTGGAGCTCCTTTTTTGCACCGTAGGAAGGGCGTGCTTGGTGCTCTCCCGCAGCGCCATGTTGTCATGGCACACGCAGCATTTCTAAATGCTGTGCGTGCCATGACAGCATCATGACGCACCCGTATGGACGCCGCCATTTAAAAATGACGGCACCCATACGCTTAAGGGTTAGGGAGGGTGTGGACGCTGCACCTTCCCTAACCCTAAAGGTGCTCTTTTGAGTCCTTATTGTGGCTCTTTTTGCCCATCTAGATCTGGCCTTTGTGACTATCTATCTATCTATCTATCTATCTATCTATCTCTTTCTATCTTTCTATTTTTATACATCTCCTTTCCTATTTTTATAACTATTTTACAACTAACTTTCCTATTTCCTATAACTATTTTATAACCAATTTTCCTATTTCCTATTTGTATAACTCGCCAATGAGTTCAAGGCATTGTATATGATGTTCATCCTCTGCACTGTATGCCCCAACAACCCAGTGAGATAGATTAGACTGTGAGAGAATGTTTGTCTTAAGGTCATCTAGTGGGTTTCATGGCTCAGTGGTGGAGACTACAACCACACTCTCCCACATCCAAATTCTAGCCACTACACCATGCTGGCTACAGTTATAAATTATGTATTGTCACAGCTTCATATTGGTATAAAGAAAGTTGGGATTTCAAGGGTTAATGAGCATTTGGGGGGGGGAAAAGTGATGGTAGAAGACTCCTATTTGTCTGACAGGGCGCATGCTCTGCATGTGATAGATCCCAGGTTCTATGCCCAGTCTCATATGAGAAACTCTCAGGACCTCTACCATTTAGGTGGTGTTTGTATGGGCAGCCCAGAGTATCCTGGCCCCCAGAGCTGCCCCAATCTTCATCTAAACACCACACCTTCAAGCCAGCCTGAAAGCCCCGATCTTCCCTCATTATTTGGGACCCTTCACTCTGATGCCAGGTGGCTGTTCAAAGACACCTTCTTTTGTGCCAGCTGGCAACACAGACACTTCTGCACACTTCTCTTTCTGAAATGAGAACTAGGCACCCAGCCTTAATCACATGACTAGGCACTTCTTTCTGACCTTAGAGTGAGTGATAAGTAGTGGTGGCAGCTATGCCATGCAACACAGTGGGAGGCATTTTAAATAGCCACCCAACATCACAATGGAGGGCTCCGGATTTTCCAGGAAGATCTGCAGCAACTAGAGACTTTTAAAATCCAATGTAGAGCTGTATACCTTTGGTGCTGAATAGACCAGATGTTGTCCTGACTGTTCACACCAGATTCAGGGATTGGGGCCTGGGTTGCCCAGACTCCCTGCCAAGAGGACATTTTATGTGGACCAGTGGTCTCACTTCAAATGAGGCATCCTCCTGTGCTTCCTCTCCTTTCATCCATACTGTTCTTCAAAGCTTGCTTTAGTTACATAGGCATAGAAAGGGCATGACAGAGAGATGTGACAAGGAGCTGCAGGTAGTTTGTTGCCTTCTGAAGAACTTTCCGTTGTACCTCAAGTTCATGAGCTGAAACCCTCTCTACATGATGTCTGAAATATAGATCAGAGCCTGAACAATATCACTATTTGGACTAAAACTCGCTGACACCTCAGCCAGCCAGTGATCATGCTGGCAATGGGATTCTGTACGCTGTAGTCCCAAAGTACCTTTCCCAGGTTCTGATGTATACTTATTATCCACCATTACCATCATGCCATCTGCTCCTAGTACTGTGCAAGGTAGACTGATCCCCCCCCCCAAAGAACACGTTACTTTTTAATCCTTTATTTCCCCAAAGTAGTTCATAGAACCTCCCCACTGTCTTATCCTGAAGCAACTGTGAGTTGGGTTAGGCTGAGAAAAGCGGCTGTTTCAAGTTCATTCAGTCTGCTTCACAGCTGAGGGGGCCATTTGAAGCCAGCTATTCCCAACTGCAGTCTGACATACAAGGAGTTGTATATTGTAGCTTTCTAGATGTTGTACTTCAACTCCCATCATCCTTAGCCAGCATAACTAATGATGCGGAATCATGAGTGTTGCAGTCCAATTTCATCTGAAGTGTCATTACTTCCCCATCTCTGTTCGAAACATTACAATTTGTAGGGTAAGGCATTTTGGGGGAAACATAAGGCCGATACAGACTGGCCCTTCAGGGGCAGGTCTGTAGTGCCCCTTTCCACAGAGGATTGGGGCCAGGCCAGCCTCACTGGCAGCCCAGAGGCCCCAATCTGGTGTTTTTGGGACCACAGAGAAGAGGCAAAATGCTGCTTCCCCGTGGCCCAGAAAGGGGTGTCCTTGGGGTTTCATGCCCCAAGGATACCCGACAGCCACAGTCAGAGGAAAAACGGGCCATACTTACCTTTCCCTTCTCAGGTCCTTGCTCCTAGTCATATTGGCAAATGTGAAAAATTTGTTTGGTTCCTTCTCTCAGAAAAGCTTTTCAGATTTAACATCTATCATGAACAGGACATTAAGAAGTTAAGATTTGGGGGGGGGGTGTCAATGTGGGGGGAAAGCGTGACTGACAGATACACCCATCCAGGCAAGGCTTTGAGTCCTGAGCTTATAATTCCTGTATAATCAAACATGCGTGCGGTGCTGAATTTGGACTACCGCCTCTCATCAGTGGCATCACTACAGCAGTGTGGGGGATTCTGACTGTATGGGGTGACACCCCAGAGGGGATGTCATCTGATGGGGTGGTAATCCCAGGGGGACTGGCACAGCTACTGGGCAAGTGAGCAAAGGGTGCTTTCCCGCTTGCCCAGCAGCTGCACAGGACTGTAAATGGGCCCTACGGAGGCTGCACCACTGCCCTCCTAAGTAGCGATGACTGCTGAGGAGGCCATGTTTTCGGAGTTCTGAGCATCCAGCAGTAACCATGTGGGACTCTGAACGCCAGGAGGTGGTGATGCCTTCAGATTCCCACATGGCAGCATGGTCATATCACAGCTGGGAAAAGCTGTACCTGTTGGATTTGACTGGTGAAGATGGCTGAGAATTTTATCCCATTCATTTTAAAAAATGAATTCGCCCACATTAGGATTGCTAGATCATTACTATCCAGGGTCCTGAGATTTCAGGGCCAAAACCTGAGACCGAAGGAATTTATGATGGGACAGGAGATGGGTTCTAGTGATGTCAGAAGTGTGATGTTCATGGTTGTAACTATTTAAGGTTGGGGAATGAGGGCATTGCTCCCAAATAAGAATTCTGCCCCCACCCAGTGAACTTTTTTTAGTCCCCTAATTTCTAGCATTATAGTGGTTTAAAATTTCATTTGAGCCTTTAGAAATACAAATACAAATACAAAAAAGTCATCCAAAGCAAAGAGACAGGCAAAGAAACCAAGGGAAGGCAAATTCAGCAAATACAAGAGTGATAGGTATAAAGAATTTTCAGTGGCTTATTTTCTGCAGTGGTAGAAATTTTGAGAGTGAAATAAAATTTTATTGAGGTGGGGGTAAAACCTTTATTTGGAGGGGTAATTGCCTCCTTCCCATAGCTATATCCATCCAGTGATATCACTGGACATCCTCCAATGATATCATTAAACATTGTATATTAAGCATCAACCATAGTTGTACAAAGTATGCCATTAAAATTAAAAAGTCAAAAATGTAATAAAAAGTATAACAAATGACATACAGTTGTCAAGACAGTGCTCCTGCCCTGAGATTCCTCCCTCTGGCCCTGAAAATCAGATAAAATAAACTAAGCCCTGAGATTTGGCAGCCCTAAAAAAAAAAATCATAAACTGGCTAAAATGTGTGTGTGTGTGTGTTTGTAAAAACAGGCAGTGTGAAAAGAAGTGAAAAAGATATTTTTGTCCATCTCTGTGCATTACCATGCCCAGTTATGGGCATAGGAAATTGCCATATGGATCTACACTAGTAGCAGCCTGTGATCATAGGTATGCAACAGAGGTAAGGGATTATAACATGTCTCATTTTATCCCAAGTATATTCTGTAGTCCCTAGTAACCTGACTCTGTATTATAACCTGGCTCTGAATACTTTACCCTAGGGATTTTTATTTTTTAAAAAATGAGAAAAACAAGTATAAAAGACATTGTTTATTACTGATTATAAAGCTGTGATAGGTCAATTATTTGTGCATGCCAATGTATTCTGCAAACGGTGCCTGGTGTAATTCTCAGCCATAAGTTGAAAACTGTGTTAGAATGAGCAGCATCTTAAATCTTTATTAGACGACGATATTAAAGCTTCACTGATACAGAAATATCTCCCATCTGGGCCCCTCTCTCGTTGTTGTTGTTATTGTTGCTACGAAATGTCTATTTCCCAAAGGAATATGGCCCATTTTAACCTGCTGTGGGACAGAACACCTGTTCCACATATCACTTCATATGGATAATGTACAGTTCCACCATTATCATGCAAAGCAGTCAGGGTAAATGAAACAACAGCTTCATGGGACGCACAAGATTTAAAAGCAGCCACAATCCCACCATTGGTATATCTAATATGACACCTCCCTCCCCCACCCAATCCTTGTCTTTCAGCCTGCTAGGAAACTTGTTAGCAAGATCCGCTCTCTCCTGCCCCTCCTAATAAAAGGGGTGGCAGTCTCATAATAATAATGATCATTTAAAAAAAACAACAACCCTGAAACCTTCCCCTACTGATACAGATTCACGTCTGCCTTATTAGAAATCTGCTTGCAAAGCCAGTCTGTGACAAGAGCCAACTGTATCTTGGCTGCCAGTTACATATGATAATGTATGGCCCCAAAGTGGATAGATGGCTGTAATTCACTTGAGGGACTCTGCTTATGTCATAAAGCGCTTGAGCAGTTTATGAACAGCAACAGAACCTTGAGAGTGAATTACAGCCCTGCATTCACTCCTAGGACATCTGTTGTTGTTGTTCAATACAGAGTATACGGATTTTTTAAAAAATAAATTTGAAGAAGAAAAATCCTCCTTCAACAAGGCTTTAGTTTCCAAAAAAAAAAAGAAGTGCTCTTCTTCTTCCGTTTCACCAGGACAGCAAGGCATTGGACTGACGGCCAGCCGGACAGACCGACCAACCGACCGACCCAAACTTCTTAAAAAAAAAGGCTCCTATTTTTATGGTAGCAACTATCTTTCCAACAAAATGATACCATTTCACAAGGAAGGTGACACTGATGGTGGCATCATCCTGCTGTTCTGTGATCAGTTGGCTAATTATACTACATAATTGTCAAGACTATCTGAAAGACCATATCTGTCCATACAAACCTGCCAGGGGAAGGCTTAGTCCCATCACCATCACCAGCTCACTTCATGAGGACACGAGAGGCAGCCTTCTCAGTGGCTGCTTCCATCCTTTGGAACTCCCTCCCACACGAAGCTAGCCTGGCCCATTCCTTGCTTTTTATGCACTGACACACATTTTGTTTAAGCAGGGAAGCTTCTTCATGGGTTGTGTGTGAAATATATGTATATCAATGTATATATATATATATATATATAGGACTATGACTCTGGAGATCAGGGTTTGAATCCCAGTTCAGCCTTTAAAACCTTCTGGCAAGTCACACTCCTTCAGCCTCGGAGGATGGCAATAGCAAACTCCCTCTGAAGAAACTTGCCAAGAAAACCCCCATGATTGGTTCACCTTAGGGTCACCATAAGTTGCAAAGGCACATGAAAATGTATCTCAAATGCAATGAAAAATGTAATAAAATTTTGTATGGCTTTAAAATGATTGTATACCGTTTAATGTGGGATTTTTCATTGTTTTTACATTTTTACAGTTAAGTATTTTTTTAATTGACTTTCTTTGGTAGCTGCCTTGGGTCCAACCTTGGGAGAAAGGCAGCATACAAATGAAATAAATAACTAGATAATAATAAATCCTCTTTGGGAGGAAAAGAGTTCACCTGATGTCAAATAGGGTAGAGCTTTTTGATTCTCAAGATAATGTCCATACTATGAATTTATACTAACTGATGTACTTAAGTGTAGCCACCCACTACCTGCAAAAGAACTCTTGGGATTGTTATTTGTGGGGTGGCTGAAGCTCACTGACAAAGCTCTATCACAAAGCTCTAGCATTCTTACATGGTGGTGACATTCCAGGCAACATTACATTGGAGGTTCTGGTTTGTTCCACTGGAGATTCTGGTGGCTGTTGCAGGTCACGAGGAAGGAGAGATGTACCCAAATGCTAGACTGGTCTTTAAGTCATATTGATGCACTGTAGAAGAATAAGAAACTGCTCATATAAGAAAGTATTAGATAACACCTTATGCAAGTGAGTCGACATCTTAGCATAACTGAAAGCTATACTGGTGTGATGCCATTAGGGTTTAGAGTTATCCATTTAATCAGGCATTTTAACCATAACAACAAGAATAATACTGCATCCTCCCCTGCCCCATTAAAAAAACCTTCCACAACAACTTGTTAAAAGTTGAAATCCTATTTGGATAACAAAGTTTTCCCTGCTGGTAGAAGGAACATTAATAACTTAAAATACGCAGACACAATACTACTAGCAGAAACTAACAAAGACCTGGAGCAATTACTGTACTAAGGAAAGTCAAGAAGGAAAATGCAAAGGCAGGATTAATGCTGAACATTAACAATACAAAAATAATGAACACTGAAGATCTACAAGAATTCATCCTAGGTAATGTGAAAATTGTAATAGTCAAAGAGTTCCCATGCCTTGGATCAAATATTGACCAGAACAGAGACTGCAATCAAGAAAATAACTGAAGACTAGGATTGGGAAGAGTATGTATGGTCCAAAACATACTGCAGAAATAATCCCAGTTTGAGACCACTTTAATAGCCCTGGCTCAGTGCTAGGAAACAGTGGCACCCCCACACTGGATGACACCCAATATGGGGGGCAGGACCTCTGGGATGGGCAGGACTTCCACCCCTGGACTTCTGGTGGGTTTTCCAGAAGTCTGGGGCTGGAAGGACATCTGTGAGGGCTGCAGCCAGGCCCCCACAGGCCAAAGCTGCACGCCTGTGGCCACTAGGAGCACCAATGCAGGCCTGGGAAGTGCTGGCGTGGGGTCAGGAAGAGCCAGGGAGCACTGGCATGGCCCAAGCAGCACCAGCGCAGGCCCAGGGAGAACCAGTGCAAGCCCAGGGAGGGTCAGTGTGGGCCCATGGTCCCAAGGAGCTCCTGGGGAGGGGGCAAAGGACCTCCCATGCAGGCCAGAAAAAACAACCGTGGGGACAGGGAGATGACTGGTTGTCACCCCCATTCTGGGATGTCAACCCCCCTTCTGGGGTGTCACCTGGCACAGTCCGCATCCCCTGTGCACCCCAATGTTGCTACTGCTAGGGAATCCTGGAAATTGTAGTTTATTGTGGCAGCAGAGCACACAGACAGAGAAGGCTAAATGTCTCACAAAACTACAGTTCCCAGAATTCCCTGGCATTGAGCCAGGGCAATTAAAGTGGTCTCAAACTGGATTATTTCTGCAGTGTGTTTTGGACCTATGAGAGAAGTGGACAAGATCCCAACGTGTAAATATATAATTCTGAACACTAAAGTAGAGATCATCCAAGCCACTCTATTCCCTGTCACCATGTATGGACATGATAGCTAGACAGTGAAGAAAACCAATAGAAAGAAAATCACCTCATTTGAGATGTGGTGCTGCAGAAGAGTGCTGAAGATACCATGGATGGCCAAGAAGACAAACAAATGGGTTCTAGAACATATCAAGCCTGAACTCTCCTTGGAAGTTGGGGTGAGTAAACTGAGGCTGTCATACTTTGGGCACATTATGAGAAGGCATGAATCATTAGAAAAGACAATGATGTTAGGAAAGGTAGAAGGCAGCAGAAAGATAGGTAGACCATAAATCAATCAGAGAGGCCACAGGTCTCAATCTGCAGGGACTAAACAGAGTTGCTGAGGATAGGGAGATTTGGAGATGTCTCAACCATACGGTCGCCATGAGTCAAGGATGATTTGAGGGCAGTTAACAACAACAAGTTGATCATAGTGGTAGCAAGCCTAGCCTCCCTTGGGAAGGAGATCCAGAGCCTCAGGGCAATCACTAAGAAGGAACCTTCACATGCCTAGAACAGTGGTGCAATTGAAAGATCCTCTCCGCCAAGATCTTAAAATACAGTCAGGATATGTATGGAGAACCAGTCTCCCAGATAGTCTGGGCCCAAGTGATATAGGGCTTTATGGATCATGAGGTACACTCTAAAGCAGTGTCATCTGATGTAGGGGGCAGGGCTTCTGGGAGCTGCACATGCTTCCTTCCCCTGTGCTGCCCCATCCTTTTCCTGATGAGGAAATGGATGGAACAATATGTGGGGGGAGATGTGGGGAGGGGGCAGGTAAGACCCTAAATAGTTGTCACCCCCTGCTTCTGGGGTGTGACCCGGTATGGGCTGCACCACTGCATCCCTTTGTAATGCCACCGCTCTAAAACAGCAGTTCCCAAATTTTGGTCCACCAGGTGTTTTGGACTTCAACTCCCAAAAGCCCCAGCTTGCTTGGCCAATACTCAGGAATTCTGGGTGGTGAAGTCCAAAACATTTGGAGGTCCAAAGTTTGGGAACTGCTGTTCTAAAGTACGGTCAGCTCTGCACATTTGAAGATTCATTTATTCAGGGATTCGATTAATATGTTCTCTCTAGCAATATCTAGGTCATCCAGTTCAACTCTATGGTCAACTTCCACCAAACGTCACACTGGACGACCTATTGATTCCTAGAGAAAACACATCTTGAGGCATTTCTAGGTCCTCTGGTACAATGCTAGGGTCAACATCCAGCAGATGTTGACATAAAGTTGCAATGGAGGACCTAGAGACCTAGAAATTCTTAGAGAGGTATGTATGTAATCCCATTTAACACAGGCTGAATCCCTTCTCCCTGATTCACCAGTTGCACCAATATTCTGTCTATATTAGCTGATTTCACACCAAAACAGTTTTCTTGGAATTAGGTTGACAGAACAGACAGAATTGGGTTTCATCAGCACACTGCTGCACCCCATGCTTCCATGGTTGCCTCGCCACATGAAAAGGGAACATCAAAATAGCCTCACCCCTATTGCCACACAGTAGGGTCACCTAACAAATGCATTGGGCATTACCACATGGGTTTGTGAAGGCAAACTGGGGAACAAGAATGGTGTATGAATCAGGGAAGTGTGGACTCCAGAAAAATCCAGACAAACAAAGCATTCAGTTTTCTTTAATTCAATGACAATGTATTTGTTCAGCTATCAGACCTTAATGTACTCTAATTTTAAATGGGCGTAGTGGATTTTTTTGGAACAGAAATGAAAAGCAGAACATCTTTTTACTCCCAGCCGTGAAGGACTATTCATGGTCTATGGTTACAGAGGACCTGACTTGGCTTGTATTCTATTCATGTAAATCCATAGTTAGTTATTCCTTTCATTCAAAGCCTCTGCTAGTTTATTTACTGTTCTCTACCATAAATGATCTAAATGACTTTCCCTCTTTCTTTTCCATGGAAGAAAACGCAATTGATCCAAACATTCTGGTTTGGATCTTAAGTATTACTAGAGAGTTTTAAAAAAAAACAACCTGTGTTTCTGCATATTATTTTCAACCATAAATGCCGCAGACATTTGCTTGAAATTATGCTATTTGTTACATAGACATGCATTTTGTCCTGCTGCTTAGTCCACATTTGAAGTCACTCCTGTGCTTCTGGCATCATAATTAGCTGTTCTGGAGATGATTATGATGTCACAGAGGGCTGTGAGCTACATAGCTTCGAGTGATGAACAAGCAGCAGGAACAAATGATTATACATGGGAAGGGGGAAGCACAGAAAGCAAAAGAAAGAGCCAATTTCATTATGAATTTCGTTGTATTTGTTATAATAGAAAGGCATCAGGAGAATCTCTAGATAGAATTTGTCAAAAAATATTTCAAAGAGAAATAATTCTGATGAGTTGCCCCTTTAAAAAAAAGTTTTAAAATGTTTCCTGAGTGAATTTTTTTTCAACATAGATAAAGAGAAAGACAATCTAACCTCTTGAGGCAGAAAGTTCTTCATATGGTGTGCCACCACCAAATAGGCCTTCTCAAGTTGCCACAACCTTAACTCTTCAAAGACAGTAACACATATATGCAGCGTACAATCAGCCTCAAAGTTTTTTTTAAAGGAATATAGCCCTAGAAATCTCAGTTTTAGTATTTCCCCTCATCTATAGAGAAAGAGGCTTAAGGCTGCAAGACTAGCCAAAATCTGGTTGCATACACACTAGTATGAAAGTAAGTACTGAATATTAGAAGACTGGACATGTGTATTGCTTACATGGCATGGATATTAAGTCCAAGTGCCTTAACTTGAAAATTCCTTATTTCAGGGCGTGCAAATGAATTTGTAATTGCTTTACAGCCCCAGTCCTAGAATCTAGCTCAGACAAACTCTTGTTTCCCAGCAAGATATTTTGCCTCTGCGCCAAGCTGAAAGATCATTCAGATAATAGTTTAGAAAGGAGAAGATACATAGCCAAACCAGAGCTTTGGAGATTTCCTTTTTCCAAGTGTTAAGCCAAAGGCTGTAATTCAGACTGAATTATCCCATGCCAAAGACCTAATTCAGCAGAAATTGTATAATCAGCACATACTAACCTAATTAATGGTACTAGTCCCAGCTAAAGTAGACCAATTGAACCAAAGAAATTTACCTATATCTATTGACTCAACATTCAGCAGTTGATCTTTAGGTTTGCTCTAGATGGGACTAATCAATATATTCCATTAGTCTCTGTCTAATGAATTGCATTGTGAACACTAAAAGAAATGGTATGTCATTTATACCCTCCTAAATTTCACAGATGAAAACCAGGGCATTTGTGGCTATGTAACCTCTCACTTTGGTGAAGATGGCAAAGTTATTTACGAGAAAGAACAAACAAACCTAGAGAGGCTGTGGCAATTTGCTTTTGCCTGAGCCTACTGAGAAGATAAAGAGAAAGATCTCTCCTCTTCTCTCCTCTCCTCTCTTTTCTTCTCCTCTCTTCTCAACTGAGTTAATTGATTACAAACTCCTTTTGTGCTTTGAAATCAGTTTGCAGCAATTGAAGCAAGCTGAGGACAAAGGAGCAAAGTGGAAGAAGATGAGAGAAACTGGGACATTTGAAGAGCAGCTAAAAAGGTGGAAAGATTAATTGGGACTGTCTCTGGCAAATTGGGGCAGTTAGAGGGCATGGTACTTGTTTATTCAAGTTGTTTGATGTCTAGTTTGCTGCTCCTTTAGCTTTCAGCTTAGTTCAAAAACAACAAATGAGCAATATGGGGACATGTCTTGTGATTGCACATAAAAGCTATATTTGAATATACCATTTATAATATGGTACTACAGTTTGACAGTTGGCCATTATATTTGTTTAAAATGCAGTCAGTGTCAGTCTCTACCTTTCTTAGCATGTCTTTTTCAATGTTTCATGTCTCTGATGATGTTGCCAAAGTATTATAACCCCAATCACATCATCCTGACTTCCAGGGACTTTGGGCTTGATCTGTTCTAAAATCCATTTGTTTGACTTTTTAGCCATCCACAGTATCCTCGGCACTTCCCCAGCACCACATATTAAATGAGTTGATCTTCTTTCTGTCAGCTTTCTTCACTATCCAGCTTTCATGGTGATGAGGAATACAATGACTTGGACGATCCCCACTGTTGTACTCAGAGTTATATCTTTACACTTTAGAATCGTGCCCAATTCTTTCCTAGCTGCCTTTCCTAATCCTAGTTTCTAATTTCATGATTGTAGTTTCAATTCTAATCAATGTTTGATCAAAAGTATGGGAAATCTTTGACTATTTCAATGTTCTTGTAGATCTTCTATAGTAATTATTTTTATTTTCTGAATGTTCAACATGAAGCCTACCTTGGCACTTTCCTATCTACCTTCTTCAGTAAGTTTTTGTTTCTGCTAGCAGTTTGTTTCTGCTAATAGTACTGTGTCATTCGCATATCTTAAGTTGTTAATTTTCCTTCCTCCTATCTTTATGCCTCCTGCCTCTGAGTCTAAGCCTGATCTGCACACAATATTTTCTCCGTATAGATTGAATAAATAGGGTGACTGTTATCTGACCCCTTTGCTGATTTGGAACAATTCAGTTTCTCCATATTCAGTTCTGATGGCAGCCTCTTGTCCTGAGTACAGGTTACGCATCAGGACAATCAAATGTAGTGGTACTATACAATCTAATTAAAATAAAATAGAGCTATAGCAGCAGAGAAGAAGTGGTGGGCCCTCCTCTGAGGTGTCACCCAATGAAGTCCGCACCCCCCAGTGATGCCACTGGGCACATCATTACCAAGAGGGGCCTGTATGGAGTAAGTACTCTGCCAGGGAGCAAATCTCTGCCAGTATACTTATACTGTTGTACAAGGGAAGAAACCTACTCCTTTCTTTGCACTTTCTCCCTGGCAGTACAGAATCAACTGAGATTTTCCTAGCCACTGCTCAGCTGCCAAAATGTGGCTGGGTGCTGAGTGCATTCCAGTTTATACACCCAGGCAATATAGAGTAGCTCCCCTCACCCCCCTCATGTAAGGCTGCTCCTTCTTCCCCAGGTTTGCAAAAGCAGCATGGAAACACCCAAATGCATCCCTGCAGCTGAACAGTGAACAAAAGACAGAGCTGGGACCAGAAACCACCAGCAGCTGAGGCAAGAGCACTCAGACAAGAGATAGAGGATACCTTCTTCTGCAACATTCCTCAAGGTTTATGTGGTGACCTAAGGGGAGGTCATGGTGACATTTATCATGTAGGGGGTCCTGCCTAGGCTTTTCTGTCAGATTTTTTATAGTGCCATACAACTGCCGACTGAGGCTGCATCTAACCTGCAGGAATAATGTAGTTTGATACCACTTTAACTGCCATGGCTCAATGATATGTAATCCTGTGTAGATTCTTGTGACATCAGAGCTCTCTGACAGAGAAGGCTAAATATCTCACAAAACTACAGAATTCCATAGCTTTGAGCCATGGCAGTTAAAGTGGTATCAACCTGGATTATTTCAGCAGTGCAGATGCAGCTTTAGACAGATACACACATGTATGTTTAACATTATGGATTTTATAACTAGTTATTTTTTACTGTACCAGCTGGGTGGGGTTACCTTTCTGCTTATAATATTTATTTATTTATTTATTTATTTATTTATTTATTCCCCTCTCTTCATCCAAAAGGCTATCAAATTACCGCCATAGTTGTAATTCACTACATTTCAGTGTTACAAAAAAAAAATTTCCCCTGCTATTTATCAGTGAGTATGTGTGCTGACTCAGAGCAAAGGAAGGGTTGGGGTGGAAAGCACTGAGGTTCAATTTTAAAAACCAAATATGAGAAATATGGAATAAGCAAAGGTTAACAGACATTTTCTACATCATTTCAATCTGTGGAGTTGATGACAGCCACTGGCTTAGTACATTATGACTTCTTGTAATTCTTTGGATGCAACCTGGCACCCAACATGCATGTAAATCCTGATACTCATCATGTTGAATATTCTTAAGAAACTGGCAGATTGAAGAAGGCCTATAGAAAGGCATTTTGTTATGAGTTACATTTATTCATTAAATGAATGTTCATAAGAAATGTTCCTCTCTTTGAAAAACTTCAGCCAACCTGGCACTTTCCTGATGTGTTGGACTAGAAATCCCATCCCATCTTGTTCAATACAGGGTTATCATCTAAGGCATCTAGGAAGAAAGAGCTATGGAAAGGTTGCTTTGTAATATCTGCTGCCTTTTCCATATGCAAAGGGATCTTGTAGCATCTTTGAAACTAATGGAGTAAAAAAAAAAGTCTCTAATGTGCTACACGAGCCCTTTGTATACTGACATTCAAGACTAAGGTCTGATCTGCACTGTAGAAATAAAGCAGTTTGACACCACTTTTACTGCCGTGGCTCATTTTCTATAGAATGTCCAAGGTGCAATATCTGAATTGGCCATGTGGGGAAGCCAGAGAACCTTTTCCTGTAGTGGCACAATAGTAACAGTAATGGCGATTCATTAGTAAGCGGTGGCTTGATGAGTTGCCTCTCTGGACTGCAGAAACTGTAACTTCAATGACCTTTCAAGTGATCAGAGCGACTGGTAAAATAACAGTCCAAGCTCTGTGAATTTCAATAAAGTTTAGACCCAAGTTTTCAGGTACATGTAGATCCTGGATTTCACAAATAGGCATTGCAATTTGGGTGCTTCTGACATCACATGCAGGTAGAGTGACCATGCAATTATTTACATCAGGAAGGTCTGGAAAGCTGCTGACCAAGAGAGAAGCCACTAAGAACATGAACTCATCTACTCAGATTGTAGCAAACTTTGTGTATACTCCTTGGCCTATCCTATCCTCCAGTGTACGTTAGCAGAAACCTAACTATGGGATTCATGCAAAAGAAGTCACCTTGATTCCTTTGTTTTTTTCCCTTCTCCTTTGTTCTAATCTAGCATTTCATTATTCTTACGCTCTACAATTCAATAAAGCCTCAAGGTCTATGTGCCAGATCAGAACTTATTTACATGCCACCTTCAGTGTTTTTCAGCCCTTCTAAATATCAAAGCAAGCATTGAATTAAACATTCCTGAAAGGGAGTGCTTCAAAGTATTGTTTAATACAGTTAGGGCTGCCCTATATATCAGACTGGGTAATCTAACTAAATCTAGCAGGGTGGGGGAATGAACTTGGCGCCATGAACTGCTGAAGAGCATTTTCCCCTTTCTGACTGCTAAGCTTAATATATAATTGTACAAATATTTGTGGGTTTGGCTATGGTGAGTGCTAATTTGTTATTCTAGAAAAAAAGCTTCAAATCATTCAGAGCGTGCTGGGAAAATAGTCACTGCCTTCATGCATATGACATGCTAATAGCTTAAGAGAAACCACTGTGCTACTGAGAGGACTTTGCAAGTAGTTGCTTGCAAGGAAATAAGTTACATTTCCAGTGGCTGATTCTTGGTATGCTGAACATCACAGCTTGCAAAGACCTGCCTAGTGAGCACTGGGCAAGCATGCTCACTTGCATATTGTTTTCAAACAGTTACTTTTTTTAACAGTGTTCTAGTTTCTTGTCAATGACTTCCTTGTTGGAGGCATTTTTTCTTATCTTGAAGATAGGAATGTGGATATGGATGATGGATATCTGCTGTTGGTTCTACTTCTATCATCTCTGTGGACCAGATCAATCTGTCCTTTTTAAACTTATGACTTTTGAGAATTTAATTTGTCTTTTGCTAGAGTTTTCTTTCAAAGATACAGCAAATACAAGGCATGGCGATATTGCATGGATGATGAGTTAAGTTATGCATAGTTTAGGCTAAATTAGGCATAGTTCAAAATGTCAAGGTAATTTTTTTAAATGAATGCACTGATTGTATCAGTTTGCAGCTAGTAGAGGCAGGCCAAGCAACCATCTGGATGTCTTGCATTCATCGCCTGGAAAAATATCTTTTGGATTAGTTCCAAGAATTTCCTTGTCAGCATGGCCACTAGGGAATTGTGGAAGTTGTTGTCCAAAAGGTAAATGTGTCCTCCAAGGTTTGTATTCTGTTTCCTGAATCCTAAAATAGACCTATTGTTAGAGTTGCCAGGTCAGGAGTATCCCAGAACCTGAGATTTGGGCACCAAACTTAAGGATAGCCCCCTGTGACATTGTGGGACCAGTCCCTTGTAATGTTATAAGGTGATTTAGGAGATTATTGCATGCCTCTCTTCACCCAACCTGGGCACGAGCTGGGCACAGGCTTAAACAGATCTTATTGCATGCCTACATGTCTAACTCAGCCGCATTGCATACCCAATCCAGATTCCTGGTGTACTTTTCAAAGAATGATACTTTCCTGTTCTTCGAAAAGTACATCAGGAATCCAGATCAGGTTTGTGATGAGGCTGAGTTGAGCATGGAGGCATGCAATAAGATCTGTTTAAGCCCGTGCCCAGATCAGGTGAAAAGAGGCATGTGATAATCTCCTTACAAGGGGCAACCCCTGGTGAAGTCATCAAACATGATATATTGAGCATCAACCACAGAGTATGCTATTCAAATAAAAAAGTCTTTTTAAAAAATCAAGACTGCACGCACACTATTTTTCAAGGCATACTCACCCCGAGCTTCTTCCTCCTTTCTTTGGGGACCAGAGAAAAGAAGCCAGGCCCTGGAAATTAAACCCATTAAATCACTATTCAGCATTCAACAATTGATTCGATGGATCTACTCTAGTAGGGCCTAACCAAGAGAATGCAGACCACTGACTACCACATTTCTCTTCTTCCTGCCTCACAGGGGACTAATGAGTTTTGATTACTACTGGAAAAGCACTGAACAGCATCCAAATAACAGCTAGATCCTAGCTTTTCAAAATATAAGGGACCTACCATTCTTGTTTCTCTGTCTCAGCACCTTGGGTACAGCTTGATATGTTGTTAAAAATACAATTCTAATTTCTAAGACAGAGTTTACCAGAGGCCATAGCATATTATTAAACAAAGTTTGGAAATATTTCCTTTTGGGATTACAAAATCCAGAGTCCTCTAGCCAGTATGGTATTACAGGACTGTAGTTTCCAAAAGTAACATTCCAGGCTTTGCTATTAACCTTTGCCTAAGAAGAGAGATGCAGGAGCTTTGGGGATGGATGGGTAAAATTTTAGGCCCATGGAACAGAAAAGCCCCCATGATTGCTTGTGTCTCATAGACCAGATAATTCTTGCCACCAGCCTTATAACATTACACATCATTTTAAGTATGTCACAAGCTGCAGATATTTTATGTTCTAACATCAGGCACAGCCAAAGATGTTATTTGGTTATCCCTGTTAACACTGTGTTGTTAACACTGTGTTTACTAACTTGTCTTCTTTTTTATGTTGATTAATTTTTAACATTTGGCTAGTTGGTATGGATTATTATCTTGATTTTATTGTTGTTATTTTTTGATTTGTTCTATAGTTAATTGTTGTTAGCTGCTCTCAGTTTCTTGAGAAGGAAAAGTGGAATAGAAATATTGAAATTAATGGAAGCACAATTCTGATGGTTGTTTCTAAATTGTTTCTAAATTGTCATAGGGTGCACAAATAATGCAGTTTGGCACATCTTTAATGGCTCAGTGCTTTAGAATTCTGGAATTTGTAGTTTTGTGAGATATTTAGCCCCCTCTGTTAGAGAGCTCTAGTGCCCCAACAAATCCCAGGATTCTGTAGTATTGAGACATGGCAGTTAAGAGAGTGTCAAATTCCATTATTTCTGCAGTGTAGATGGAGCCATAGATTCAAGATGCAATCCCTGACAAGTGAATAAGCAAAATATAATCTTTGTTGCTCCTGTTATGTTCCTTCAAAATGACTCTAATTTATGGTGTCTCTGTTGTAGAGTTTTCTTGACGAATATTCTTCAGAGGAGGATTGCCATTGCTTCCTGTTAGGCTGAGGGCATTACTGGAAAAAGGTCACCCAGTGGATTTTCATGGCTGAGTGGAGATTCACACTCTAGTCTCCCAGAATTCTAATCCAGCACTCAGACCATTGCAACACACTGGATCCTACATATATACTCCTATATGAGCCTATATTTGAATAAAGAAAAATCCTTCCTACCTATCTTAATCAAAAATTTGCAGTTCCGATGCAGATGGCACAATCAAATTGAGAAGTCTTATCCTTGACTCCTTTTTCCTTTTTTGGCAGTGGAAGTTTTCATGAAAAGCAGTCATGTCTTCCTGGTTCCATGCAGTGGTGTCGCTGGGAGGGTGCAGGGTATGTGGAGGGGTGAGACTCAGTAGGGACCTCTTCCCACTGCAGTAGAGGGCTGAGCACACACCACGTGGCTTCACCACCACCCCAACTCTCTCCCCAGTGAGAGACAGTGGCAAGAGCGAGGGCACCCCTCAAGGTCTGGCTGCCATCCCAGATCTCTCCCCAGAGAGCAAGCCAAGATGGCAGCAAGGGCAGCATATGAGCAATGCAGCCTCGGCAGCCCCCCACACTGGTTCTATGACATTCCACCATTTCATTGAAATGCCACCTAGGAGGAAAAGGGAACATCATTCTCATCACATACCAAGACCTTTCAGAATTCACCTTGCAGAGTATGATGTGAACAAACTAACTGGAGACTTCATCCCAAATTACAAGAAAATTTAATAAGACCAGGAATAAAAAAAATGTCTGTTACTCGAGACTCACATATGCTCGTAGTTGTATAGGGCAACCGTGGTTCTGGTTGCCAAGACCTGGTACCAAACCAACATTCATTTTGGTAAGGATAGTACATTTTCTTCAAACATTATCCAGGTAGGAAAAGATAATAAATTATGGAGTGGAAAATATGTCCGAATATAAGCTCTATTTATGCTTTGAATCTGTATTAAGGTTCTTTTTTTTTTAAAGAGTAGATTCAAAAAACCCTGCTCCAGAAATAATTTTGTAAATAGATTAAAGGAGAAAGATTTAGGGAAGTATTTGTCTATCTCCTATGGTCAGACAGAGAACTATGGTATCTCCTACCAAGACCTGGTGGGTTTAGCAGATGATGTCAGTCGGTGGTCTCCCCTTGATTATGATGCATAACCAGATCCTTCTTTAGTCCATTTCATTTTCCATCAGCTGTGGAATGTCCATCCAGGGGGCTAACCAGCAAAACTTTGACTTGGGGTGGGGGAGCTTTAGTCATTCCAGAAGGTAGAAGAGAATGCCAACCTCCACAATGACCCTCCTTGCAAGGGCATGCAGAGCTTTAAGGTGGACTTACACTCCTCTTTGTCATTAACAGGATGCCAGTCTTTAGCTCTCATTTCTGACCATTAAGAAGCAGATTTGAGGACATCATGAAAGAAAAGCATATGGTCAATTACCGGTATTTACTATGGTATTATTGCTTTTAAAAAAACATTCTCTTCTGTTATATTCCTGCATGTAACAGTTATAGGGACAACCCATCTTGCCTCTAGTCTTCTGCTCCTTAATCAATACTGTCATTCTCCCTTGAATTTGGGCACTGGCCCTCAAAAAACCAGTGCCATAACTCCTTTCTTTAACTCCTTTCTCAAATCCCAACACTCCTGGGATGTTTTTTGGCTTAGCTTCATTTTCATCTGACGTGAAGCTTAAGAAAAGGTCACAGAAGTTGTTCGCATGCCTCCTTTGTGACTGTTGTATTTGCCTTTTCTAGATTTGTTTTCTTTTATGCTGACACTGTTGCAACTATTTTGAAAATATATATTATAGGTTCTTCAGGAAAGATTAGGAAAGTCTACTAGTCTTTGATAGAACATATGGGGTGGATATAGAAGGACATACCATTTAAAAGAACTCACATAAAGTGACTGAAAAACAATCCCTTGAATCAATGAAACTTAAATAAGTGGTAACCTGATGTATCCCTGTTGTTTCAGTGAGCCTTTTATAGTGGAAATAACATAGAATTCAGCCCCAACTAGTTGATAAGCTGATCCAGGGTATGAAAGCTGACTCAGGCTGCATCCACATTGCAGAGATCATCCACACTGCGGAGATAATGCTATTAAATTCTGGGAACTGTAGTTTGCTGTGGCACCAGAGCTCTCTGGCAGAAGACTAAATGTCTCAAACACAAAACTGCACTGTATAGTTACATTGACACTATTGTCATGATCGTACCTCCCCCCTTAACCTACTTTATTAGGCATCAGATGCATGGGGAGAAATATGTAGGCCCATTCTGCTGCACTTGGAGCATGGGTGAATGAAGTTTGCAGCAGTTTTGTAGGGAAGAGGAAATGGTCCAGGAGAGATTAGTTACTAAACTAAGTAGCTTATGTACAGTACTGGCCATATTATTTTAAAAATCATGCCACCTCACTTAATGAAGAATTCTAAAGACTCAACATCTTGCATGCTTTTGTGACATTTGGATTGGTACTAATATAGATGTTGCCCAACTGTGGATTTTTGATTGAGTTTCCTAGATGGTTAATTTTGGTGCCTTGAAAATTGGTGTTCTGGTCTGCTTTCCTGATAGTTTACTGACTGAAACAGGTACTGGCATGTGGGGTCCTTGGGCAGTTTGTAGTTCACTACATCAGTTCTATCTAGTCCTGCATGGCTGGTGAAATTTGCTGATTTACCTGCTTCATAAGTTGGTGTTCTGGGCCATTTCCTCTGTAATAAAATTGAGAATGGGTAAGAGAACTTCCAGAGACATTTCTGTATCAGTTTATCATTCTCATGTACCCTTTTGGGCTGTATCAGTTTACCAATTCTGGGTGCCTTAGAACCAGTTTTCCCTCTGTCCTTCCCTTCCTGAAAAGTGTTAGGATGGAAATTGACTAATACAGTGTTAATAATGCATATGTTTCATTTTTTAAACACACACACACATCTTCATGCATTAGCACCTAGCATTCCAGTGAGATGCTGCCAGATAAAATGACGTGTTCCAAAATAGTGCCGCTTTTGTAATTCTTCTGTTATGATCCTATCTGTTGCAATTGCAGTCAAATATTTGGTCGGTCTGTTTGGGATGGCTTCTAGTGCACCTATCACCACTAGAACCACAGTTGTTTTCTTTTTCCAGTGGTACTGAATCTCAATTTGTAGGTCTCAACAGTTCATAATCTATATTATTATTATTATTATTATTATTATTGCTACTACTACCACTACTAGTTCTATTACATGCTTTTGAAAGGTAGTCTTCATTTCCTTGATCATTAAAAAATGATATATGTAGCCCTTGGGATATCCCACAGACCTTCCCTGCAGTGAGTTTTGCTTGTAAGGATTGATGAGGCCATTTTGCCAAAGCCTCTAAGCACTTTTTTGAGTTAATCTGCTCTCCGCCTCCTCCCCCTTATTGTCTCATCCCCCCACACATGCCCATGATCAAATTCTTCCATGGTGTTTGCTGCTTCTAATTTGCTTATTTTGATGAACTGAAAGAATGCAAAACAGCCAACAGCTTCTCATTTGTCCAAAAAGGAAGGCAGAGGAAGTCTGTACAACAAACACACAGGAAGGGTGGCTAATGATATAGGAGCCTCACACACACGGCAATATGGGAGCATTCTTCTCTGATGCATGAGAGACTTTAGCACGTGCATAGGATTAATGGGTGAGAGACAAAGAAAGGGGCCTTGAATTAACCACAAAAGCAATCTATGGATGGCAAGTATCTCTATAAAGTGAATATATAGCATATTAATCATAAAGCAAGCAGCTGAATGCATGTAAATTAGATAGAAGGCTTGGGTATAGGATCCAGAGCGTACAGAATATGTCAAAGGATGCCTGTATTTCTGAGGAATTTGCACAGAGTGGATGGAAGAAAATCTCTTCTTCTTTTTTCAAAACAAGTACAGTAGTTCAAGAAAGATGCTTGAGAATCAGGTTTTTATTTTAAAAAAACTCCACCAAATGGAATAAAATTTTAGACCAGACACATACAAATGTATTGTAATCTTTAGTCCAGTATTTTTATTTTTGTATCCAGTGTTCTGTCCTTAATCCCGAAGAGTGTGTGTAAAATCACTATTGTTACTGATGTTGTTAATAAAGATTGTTGTTAATAAAAGATTTTTTGAGAATAAATTGTTTTATAAAATTGTTTTATAAATTGTTATAAAGGGGAGAGCTTAAAAAAAGCTACAGCAAAAACACTGTAGTCCAAGGATGTATCTACACTGGAGAAATAATGCAGCTTGACCATTTTAACTGCCATGCTATCCTCCTACAGAATCCTGGGTGTGTGGTTTGTTCCTTTGTTTTTTGTGAGGCACCAACACTCTTTGGAAGATAAGTAAAACTTGTAAAACTACAAATCCCAGTATTCCATAGGATGGAGCCATGACTGTTAAAGTGGTGTCAAACTGCATTAATTCTCAAGTATATATCTACCCCCAAAGCTACCATTACATATAAAGAGTATAAAGTACTTAAATGCTGTGTTGTTGCTGTTGTCACTTGTTCGTACTGCTGATGTTATTATTCCATCGGATTTCAGTTACTTCACTGCTCTGTCCACAGGTTGCCAACGTGTCTGCTTCTCTGATGAAAATTATGAAATATTCTGTTAAATTTCTTCTTCTCCAGGATATACCTTTGTAAAAGTGAGGTAAAGATGATATCAGGATGTTATTTTTGTAATAATAAGTTTATTTACAAATGAAGAGGTTCCCCTCCACATTACTGGGATGGAAAAACTGTGGCAATCTTAAAGGAACATCAGGCAAGCACCCTTAATTTCAGTGACTGACTCCCCAAACAACCAAAAAATTTAACTTTTGTCTAGACAACATACCATGAATGTTCCTGTGTCCATTTGTTCCTGTGATCTCTACTAGGTGAGGGTGTTGCTCTTTCTGTTGTAAAAAAGTATGCCGTAAAACCTCTACCCAGAATCGAAGGGCATTTTTCATTTGCTCCTGCTTAGAGCTATTAGAATGTGTGGCTGTTGTTTTTTAAGTCTTTTGTTGTTGTTGTTGTCATTGCAAATACATTTTTTGCATTTTGCCAGAGTTTCTTTGCTTCACCCCACTGCCCACAGTCTGCCATCATGGCTACTGGTCTGGAACAAAGCTCTCAAACATACTGAAAACTGGCAAGAGGAACTGTGCAAAGTAGAACAAAACAGTAAACCAGCCATTAAGCAGAGAGCGGAATAAAAACAAACCAAAAATTTGCAGAAAATCTTGGGAGAATAATACTGACTTCAGCCAGATTCTTTCTTTGACATGCATTCTTCTTTATCTGAAGACCAGAGATGCAGGATTGGGTTGGAGAATATAAGGGAGATCCACAGTCAAATCCTGGATGAGTTGTGAAACTTCCTGACTAGCCTTGGCCAACTCACTCTCTCATAACCAGCTCAAGGAATAGTTGCAGGGATAATAGATAATACAGATATATTGACAGTCATCCGTGCAATGCTGAATACAGAGCAGAAAACATGGTTGTATGAATAATTAGTGTATCATTCACAAGTGTACAGAAAAACCCAAACAACCTCTTGGAGCTGTATGACACAGAGCAGTAATAGGCAATACTTTCTCTCCAGATGTCATTGGACTGCAGCTCCCAGAACGCCTCACCTCCCTATGGTCGTATGAGCTAAAAAGAGCAGAGGTTGGACAATATCCATAGAATAGATTTTGTGTGATTATGGGGCTTTTTAGATTGGCAGGAAAGTGTGACATGAAGTTGCCTTTTCCTTAATACTTAGCAGCTACACCGAAACCTTTAGATGCAGCTGCGCTGTTTCGCCGTTTTTAAAAAAGAAGCTGGGAAAAGCAGGACCTTTTTAAAGGCGCTTCTTCTCCCCTAAAATGCAAAAAAAAAAAAAAAAAAAAGCGTTTTCATGGCACACTTTCCCTTTTTCTCATCTAAAGGCTGGGCTTTCATGCAGCCATCAACATACCTCTTTTTGCCAATCTAAAATGGGCCTATATATTTTAATCTTCTTTACATGATAGCCATATTCCATTACATAGATGGATTAGTCTGTAATCATTAAAAGATATAAATGATTCCTGTACCATCTTTGCCATGGAACAGAAATTTCTAGAACACACTTTCATGGCCTCTGGTCCACTCCATCAGATCCGAGATCAGTTCAAGGGCATCAGATACATTTAAGGAAGTGGACAGCAGTTCATGAAAGTGTATAGTAGAAATTTCTTTTTGTCATTTTCAAAGATGTACAATGTTCAAAGAAGTAGCCATGTTAGCTTCTTGCAGCATAAAAAGGAGAAAGGAAATATGGCAGCACTTCTAATTTGAACTGGTTTTTATTTTCACATGAGCTTTTGTGGATTTAAACCCACTTCTTTGGATGCAGCACCAAAAGATAGCATCTTAGATACCACATCTGAAGAAGAAGGCTTATAAGCATGAAAGGTAAAATGAAAAGAAAAACCAGCGAGTCTTAAAGGTGCTGCCTATTTCTCTCCCCCTCCAATCCTTCCTCATTTTTAAAGATGCTACACATTCCTTTATATATACTTTACATTCAAAGATCTTCATTTGTACAGGATAAACTTAGAAACACCAGAGCCTTTTACATCTGGGCAATGTGCTTAACAACCAAAGTAAATAGAGAACCTTACTTCTCATGCTACAAATTCCATTTCTTTAGGACAACGCATACCATTGGACAACACATACCATTGTGTGTGGACAAAATACACAATTGGCCAGGTTAGTTTGAGGGCACTTTTTCTCCATTGGATCCTTGCTCATTGTCTAAGAAGGAATGTTTCTTTCTGAAACGATGAAGGGTAGAAAAAAATGCAACTATAGACATGAAGCTGAGGCTGCTCAAGACTGTCTGCTTTCAACTAATTACTAATCTTAAGAAGAAACATCTAAACATTTAATATGACCAGAATATTTCAGTACTTGGATTATGGCATGAAATTGGATCTAAATCATATACTCATCAGCTCTGCAGATCTGCTTCTGTTAGTTCACTGACAGAATTCTGTGCTGAAGTATACCCAAATTTGAAGTCAATTTAGGCCACTGAAAGTTGCAAATAAAAGAGCAGGTATGGCAATTACTACACTAAATGATGCTAGAACCCAACTTCTGCCATCAAGTAAATATATTAATCAGACGGACATATGAATACACTTTGACTAATACATATACACAGTATTATTTAATAAATCCATTTCATTATTTTTTAATTACTGTCATAAGAGGAATCATATATTTTGTTATATCTTTGTAGACATAACAATATGTTTCAAGCAACTGCAAAATGATGTCACAGTTAGCACATTCAGACCTTGGTTATTTAGAGCTCTGGGTGACCATTCTGATTGTTGTAACTGTGGAAAGGTTTGCTAATACTAAAGGACATCTTTAAATTTCTATCTGTTAACATGATCAGTAACATGCAAGGATTTTTCAAATTAAATTCCAATGTTTTATCAATTAGTTGTAAGCAGCTTGGTTGGGTGTCATCTACTATCCATACAGTTGACCTTTTTGGATGGCTATCACAGCTAGTATAGCTGAGAGAATATTTTTAGATATCATTTTTAAGTAAAAGAACAGAATAGCACAGTAGAAACAAGATCTTGGATGGATATCATAACGCTGAAATAGATTTAATAAAATGATTGTAACATGTATTTGTATGCCACAAGCTCAGATACCAACTGTGTTCTCATATCAACTCTGGGAGCAAAATGTAGTAGTAATAGTAGTAGTTGTCATTGTTGTGGATTTTCAGATCATTCCTGACGTATGGTGACCCAAACATAAACCTGACACAGGTTTTCTGGGGCTGAATGTGTGTGACTTGCCCAAAGTCATTCAGTGGGTTTCAATGGCCAAGTTGGGAATTGAACCCTGATTTCCAGAGTCAAAGTCCAATGCTCGAACCACTAAATCACACTCACTCTAGGAGCAATGTTACAAGGACCATTAACATCACCCACAATATCATCTACTTGCTATTCCTCTAACGTAATATATGCCAACCTATGCCAGCAATGCCCCTCTACGCACTATATTAGACAGGTAGGACAGTCTCTATGTAAGAGCATTAATGAACACAACTTGGATGTTAGAAATGGCAGCACCCAAAACACAGTTGCAGAACATTTCAACTTTCCTGGACATAAAATAAGGGATTTACAGGTTGCAGGTTTTGAACAAGGAAATTACAAAAGAAGACTAGAAAGAGAAACAGGTGCCAGTCCATTAGCAGAGGTATGAACAAAAACAATGGGTTCATGGCACACCACATATTTTAATACGAGAGTCTTTGCTACTGCATATATATGCAAGGGATCTTCTCAGAGAAAGTTTTGAACCCTGGAAAACTGGCATTTGGTAAGCAGATTTATTGCTTTCACACACCAGCACTAACTAATAACTGTAAAGATCTGAAAGACCTACATCACCTTACCCAGCCCTTTGAAAATTTAGAGGAGGGGAAAAGATTTGTATGTTTCTGGATCCAATTACATTCTATTTGACTCCCACAACTATATAAATATGCTTTATTCTAGAGGCCTTAATACCACTCAATAAGAAGTGGTTTTCTAATCACAAAACTTGTGCTAAAATAAAAACCAGTCAGTTTTAAAGGTGCTGCCACATTTCTCCTCCCTTCTGCTTTTTTATTTTGCATGAATAAAGTATCATACTTTTAATTTCCACCTACCTTAGTTGTGTCAGAATGCAAACAATCAACAGCATGCCGTTTTAGAATATAGGATGTAAGCATAGAGTTCAAAGGATAGAGCTAAAAACAAAAGTAACCTTGTGGCTGTACATACAGCCCCTAAGGGGCAGCGCAATGCCGCCCCTTTCCTAGCTGTATTGGGGCTGCAGCAACTGCATGCCATGGCCTTGATCTGGCTTTTCCAGAACACAAAAAGGAGCCACAAAAAGTGGCTCCCTTTTGCACCCTGGAAAGGATGCCATAGCCACATTGTCACATCTTGGCAGTGCTCCTTTGGCGTGGCATTTTATGGGCATAGCACCAAAGGAGCGCCATGATGCCATGCACCATGTGGAGCAGCGCACGACATCATGGCACCCTGGGGGCAGAGTCAGGGTGTGTGTCACCTAGACACAACACCCCGACTCCACCCCCATGCCGGCCTTAATGGCCTGTCTCAAGAGGGCCATTGTCTTCTAAAGTAAGGCCATATGGTGTCAAGGTATTGAGTCTATAAATTCAGAAGTTCTCTTTTTCAAACATGGTTGGAGTCAAACTTTCTCCATGGCACAGTGGAAATACTATTTCCATCACAATTAAAATGTCTTCCAACAGGTTGTTCAAACATTTTGATGATAATTGCTGTTTTGTGATTCCTGAATCTTACGTGAAGATCATGAAGGTTCTCTAAAATATTGCATGTTGCATCAGGGATGTTGGCATTCAAAATGTAGAGATATAGTTAGTTAGTTGTAAACCAAAGTATAGAAGGACACAACTGGTGGTGCTTGCACATCTACCATCATTTACAACCATTCATGCTTGCTTTCTGTGGATTCAACCAGAATTGCACTTCATGATAATTAAGCATTTCCAATATAAAAGGAACAAAGGGTCATAAGACAGCAGTGCAGACTGAGACAAGCTTGTCACTCACTTTGTGACTTCCACACAACATCACTGCTGAATGTATGCAGTCTACCTCTATGGTTAACACCTGTGTAGTATTCAATAAACCAGTCCCACAAGCCTCATTTGGTATCTCCTATGTGTCGTCTGTTACATTCCTGTCAATGATAGAGCACATAATTCATTTAGAGGGGCAGGTTGAAGTGTTCATGAATGACAAATTAAGATTTACTTCCAACATCCCTGATGAGGTCTTGTTGCATTTACCAGGTTTATAGATCTGCTTCTTGGGAATGTACTTGATAAAGTTGCATTTGTGGGTTGTTTATTCAATGAGCAAAGTAATCCATTATGTATTTGTATCTGAGTTAGACATGAATGGAAATCAGGAACTTACTGGGTGTAAGGAATTCTTTCTGATTTTGCACATGTCTCAACAATATATACCAACTGGGGAGAGAGATTTTTTTCCTCTGTATCATACTGTTTGGAATGTGGTCTCATGTACTTAAAATGGTTTTCAGACACAAATGTTTGACAGCTCATACAAAGGCAGGAAAATCTCTAGGAATCATTAATACAGACAAAATAAGATGCAACCTGCTCATAGAGGTACAGAAGCAATGTTGCTGCACCATATATCTCCATTGTCCCAAAGTAATCTAACTAGCTTATAGTCTTTCTAGCAGCTTTCCTGCACAGCTTTCTCTTTCTAGAATAACATAAATTGTACCTACTTTGTTTTGTAAGATTCAAAATGTGATCTCAAAACCAGCTTAAGCCACCATACAGGTGCTTTAATCAGGGATTTATTTTATTTTATTTTATTTTATTTTTGCTTCCTGGTCTCAGTCAAACATTTTAGATGTGTGTGAATCTCAGTGTGTTACAGCTGTAAGGAACTTTGGCAGGGATTTGCCACCATAGTTCTATGTATTGGACTCCCTGTCTCATTACCAAGGGTGGATGGAGAGTTTTCCAATGAATCTATAGGCACACAGAATTATGAAGGTGAGTAGGATAAAGTGTTGTACTGTGTGAATACTAGCTAAACAGTGCCTGGTGGCCTACCCTGTCCTGCTGCATTAGCAGGGCCCTCCTCAGGATGTATCTGAGATGGAAGCCCTAATGTTGACAGGTGTATAGTGTGCATTTCTGCTTAGAGTGACTGTAATTTCCTACAGATGAAATTCTGTTGATATTTATACTGGGTCTGAAGCTATCTGTGTGTGTTAGACAAAGATAGACACAGATGAGCAAAGAGATATGGACAGAAAGCAGTCAGAACAAAACTGTTCCCGTAACAGGTGTATACCTACAGTTAGGGCAAAATAAGGGCATCGTCACCAAATAAATAAGTTTATCACATGCCATTTCAAACCATTTTGGGCACTGGATGGGATCAGCATGAACAGGCATTACTGCACAGGAGAAGGCCGCTGCTGCTGCTGCCAGGAGTCACCAAGCCATTCCCTATCTGTGCTATGGCAGCTAATTTTGAAGAACAGTTCAAAATTGTTGTTCAAAATCAGCTGCCATAGCACAGATGGGGAATGGCTTGGGGGCTCCCACTGGCATCAGTAGCATTTTCCTATGCGGTAACACCTGTTCTTGCCCGTTCCATGCCCATCCTATCCAAAGCCCAGAACAGTCTGGAAATGGCATGCGATAAACTTGAAAATTTCTAAGCTTGAAATTTTGAAATTATGGTATGACAAAGCGGCTATACACAAAGATTTTTCACATCACTTGATTAGGAGATCCTTACTTAAAATATGGGAAAAAAGTAAGAAGAAAACATTTCGAGAAATACCTTTGTGGGTATCTTCTCAAGAAGCTTTTTTTGGAAGGTGGAAGGATCTCGACATTTGGCTGACTTACAAAGACATTTTATTCAAATCAAGTAGTAATACATATGAAATGAAACCAATCGAAAACTTAAAACAACTTGACCCAAAAGTACATTGGTATCTTTATATGCAGATTAAACAAAGATTTAAAATAGACAAAAAACTACAAGACTTTGAAAAAGAAACTACAGATTTGTCAAAAATTTTATTAAATACAGTTGATAAAAAGACTGCTACATTACATAAATTCCTTAGAGAACTGGAACAAGAAAAGGAACCTGTTTTGGATACAATGATAAAATGGGCTTCAGATTTACAAATCACTATAGAGATGGATAGTTGGAAGAATGCAAGGGAAAGGACTAAAAAATTCACTAAATGTCAAAACCTCCAGGAAAATTATTGGAAAATGGAATACAGATGGTACTTAACGCCAAGTAAGATAACAAAAATTTTTAAAACAGGTTCGGGTCTATATTGGAAATGTGAAAAGGCATCAGGAACTTGGTTCCATGTTTGGTGGAAATGCCCAAAACTAAAGTTATATTGGAAAAACTTGCCTAGAGAAATTGAATGTATTTTTCAACTGAATTTTGAAATGAGATCACAAATGTACTTATTGAATATGTTAGACAAAGCTCCTGCGCAAATGAAAATTAAACATGAGAAAACAATATTATACTTAATAACTGCTGCCAGAATTATATTAGCTCAATATTGGAAAAGTCAAATAATACCTGATTTGGATCTTTGGTGGGCAAAACTCTATGAATTTCGACAGATGGACATTCTCACTGGCCATATTATCTAATAAAGACGCTACACTAATAGAGCAAGAGTGGGACCAGAGAATGAAAAAAATTGCAGGTTAGGGACATAGGAATGCAGACACAATAATCTACAAGCAACTTATTTGTAGTATAACATTTAACATTTAACATTTAAGAAATTGTATGATTTGGAGGTATATACTTATGTGGTAATATAATGATGAATTTCACTTGAGTTTACTACATCAAAGGTGAACATGAAATCCAAGACTTTTAAAGGAGTGGGCAATGGACTACATGTGGGGCTCAGGACTGTTTTGGTGTCCCTGGTTAAAAAACAAAAACAAAACTTTTGTGGATTTTTAAAATGCCTCACAATGACCTTTAGGAGACATGGGGGCAATCTGGTATGTTTTGAGGGGGGGGGCTGTACTAATTTAGGCAAAGGAGAGGCTTAAAAAACTGAGAATGAATTTGTATCTTGGGAAGGAAGGAAGGAAGGAAGGAAGGAAGGAAGGAAGGAAGGTTGGCCTTTCCTGGGCCTAAGATGGGCCTGGGAATCTGAAAAGATGACAAAAATGCCCTCAGATGACTCCATAAACCATTTGCAGGCAACAATTTGTTTTGCTTTGATTTGTTTTTTTCCATGGTGTGTGCAGTGGTAGTGCACCCCTCTAAATTCTGTGTGTGCTTTCAAGTGTTTGTGTATTTGCCTTCAAGCTGATGGTTGACTTATGGTGACCCCATGAATTTCATAGAGTTTTCTTAGGGAAGGAACATTCAGAGGTGGATTTGCTAGTTCCTTCCTCTGAAATATAGCCTAATGCACCTGGTATTTGTTGGCTGTATTTTGTTATGCTAGTACGGCCATCTAACCTTCCACAGTTGTCTGCCTCCACCTCAAAAACATAGATTTCTACTAATTAACAGGACAACTATTTTTTTTTTTTACCTTCTCAAATGACAGGATACAAATGCAATTTTTAAAAGTAGATTAAAGAGAACAGCAGTAGGTTGTGGTTAAAAACTGGACCAAAAGATAAGGAAAATCTCCCAGATTATATATATTTTATCAGAATCTTTGTAAAAATGCTAGATTATGAAGGTAAAGTCTGGTTTTCTTCATCTGAAAGAAAAAATATAGTAAATTGGAGGTATAAAGACTTTGTTTTGGGGCAAAATCAACATTTTTCTTCAGGAGCTAAAATTCTCATCTGTGACTTAAACTAGCTAGTAAATTCATTCTTGCTACTAAATGCTCTTTGAGGCTAAAATACTGTGCCCCAAAAGCACCAAATCATGTCTGATCTTGACAGCTAAGCAGAGTCCTCCCTGGTTAGTACTTAGATGGAAGACCTTCCATGAATACCAGGTGCTGTAGACTATATGTCAAAGGAAGGAACTGATAAAACCACCTGTGAGTATTTCTTGCCTAAGAAAACCCTATGGGTTCACCATACATCAACAAGCAACTTGAAGGCACAGACACACACATACAAATGCTCTTTAGCATTTAACTTCTTTACCCTCCCCTTCTTTTCAGTCTGGTCAACAGTCTTATCATTTAGGATGACCAAAAACAGTGATGGAAAACAAGGTGGGAACTTATCAGGTTGGTATAGCTTGGCTATTCACCCTCAGCCTTATAACCTTGTTTCATTTCCCTGGGACCAGTTGCTCTTTTCTGATAGAATCTGAATGTGGCCAAGATGAACACTGTGGCCTACCCCAACTCCCACATGCTTTCAGTGTAGATGCTTCACACCAGCTGCTCTTTCAATCAGCTTCAACAGCACGCTACCCTGTGGTAAACACATTGTAGACAATCTTCTTTCCCGCAGTGAAGTGATGGTTTAATGTGCTCCTAAATTATATTCTTTCCCTTATCCTCTGACTGTTGGAAGGGATACGTAAAGATACTTGGAGACTGTAGTTTATATGCGAAGCAGTCAGATTGCATCTGTAACATCTAACACGCAATAACAACAATAAAACAGGCTGACGTGTGTTTTTCTGTGTAAACAGTTTCTTCTGAACATGGAGCCAGTGAAATGTTTTGAGAACTTTGGCTTTTATAGCTGCATTTATCATCTCTTTTGGAACATTTCCTCCTGGAGCCACACTGTATATTTTATATACTCTGGAGAAATAAAAAGTGTTTAAACATAAAATACTGATGTGATAGGCATTTTATGAGGTCCTCTGCAACATGTGGACATGGACAAGTCATGCTGGGACAATTTTTAAATGATGTAAGTGGGAGTCCTTCAGATATCTAACTTTCAGAAAATGGTTGAGGAAAAACAAGGCCTGAGGCTAAAATAATTCCAGAGAAACACAAAAATATGCATTTTTGTATCCACTGCTGCATAAGAGAGGACCAGCTTTTTTAAAAATTGGTTTTTATTTTATACTGATACATCAAAACAGAGAAAGGGGAAGATGAGGAGGGAACAGATCACAGTGACCATAGTAAGGTTCAAGTAACCATAAATTAAACAAATACAATCCATGTAAGCTGTACGTATTTCTGAAAAAATGTTCACAGAGAAATGACAACTATACATAACATACACTTCCATATGCAGAAAAGGTAGTCAGTTCTTCAAAACACTAAGAAGAAGAAGAAGAAGAAGAAGAAGAAGAAGAAGAAGAAGAAGTTTTATTTCTAGCCCGCCCCTCTGATCGAGCAATAGGGGAGGGGTACAAAAGAGAGTTAAAACAACAGCAGTTAAACTATCCAATCCCATCCCCACCCCACCCCTAAAAAAGGATTAAATCAAACAACGTTAAAACATAACATAAAATAGACAATGTCAACAATATTGAACAGAAAGTCCTTGAGCTGTGTGGGTGGGCAAGACTGGAACACTCTACGACCAAAGTTTGGAGCCAAGAGGTATCAGAGGTTTTCCAGGAAGGCCTGCTGGAAGAGATGCGTCTTTAGGGCTTTTTTAAAGCCATTGATGGATGAAATAAGACGCATCTCATCCGGCAGGTCATTCTATAGCTTAGTGGAGGTCTGCACCAACCTGGTTTTAATAGGTTGTACCAGGTTCCTCCCAGAGGATCTCAGTGTGCGGGAGCGGGGGGGTTCATACGGGAAGTGGCGGTCCCTATGATAGGGTGGACCCAAGCCATGTAGGGCTTTATAGGTTAAAACCAACACCTTGTACTGTGCCCAGAAACTGATTGGCAGCCAATGGAGAGACTTAAGTAGAGATGTCATATGTTCTCTCCTAGATGTGCCAGTAATAAATCTGGCAGCCATGTTCTGAACCAGTTGTAGTTTCTGCGTTAAGGACAAGGGTAACCCCAAGTAGAGTCCATTACAGTAGTCCAAACATGAGTTTAACAGCATATGTATCACAGTTTCCAGATCCCTTATTTCCAGGAAAAGGCACAGCTGGCGTATCAGCCAAAGCTGATAACAAGCACTCCTGACCATCGCATTCACCTGACTAGTCATGTGGAGTGACGGGTCAAGAAGTATCCCCAGACTGTGAACAGGGTCCTTCGTGGAGAGTGTGACTCCATCGAGGACTGGAGTTTGTATTCCCAGACCTGGTTTCGGGCCTGTGACTGTGAGTACCTCCGTTTTGTCTGGATTGAGTTTCAATTTGTTTTCCCTCATCCAATCCATTACCACCGCAAGACAGTGATTGAGAGGAGAGAAGCCATCTGAGGTCTGAGCAGACGATCTTGTCATGAAGAGGTATATCTGAATGTCATCAGCATACTGAAGACACTGAGCTCCATGTTTCTGAATGATGTCACCAAGCGGCTTCATATAAATATTAAACAGCAGCGAGGACAGGATGGCACCCTGAGGGACGCCAGAATTAAGCTCGATCTTTCCCCTAGCCTCACCCTTTGGGATCTGCCGGAGAGAAAGGACTGGAACCACCAAAGTGTGGTGCCCCCAATCCCCAACTCTCTCAGCCAATCCAAAAGGATGGAATGGTCTATGGTGTCAAAGGCCGCTGATAGATCTAAGAGCATGAGCAGTAGTATTTAGTGGGTTTTTATCTTTCCAGCCTTGAAGTATATAAGGCCAGAATTCAACATGGGTTACTCAGTTATGTTTGTGGCTGGTGGCTGGTAAAGTAAGATCATGGGGCAGTTACAATCATGGCAATAGTGCCACAATCATGACTACATAGGGATTTATGATTATGGATTACTTATAGATGCTTAAGTCCAAGTTACTATGATACTGAATTCTGACTGTAGTTTCAAAGAAATTACGATGATTTAAAAAATTACATTGTCAATCCATGTGATAGGTCTGTAATTTAATAGTGCACGCACATCAGCAAAAATTCTAAGACTAAATAAAGGTAATAATTTCCAACTACAGTCATCCCTCCCGATTCGTGGGGGATCTGTTCCAGACACACACACACTGCGAATCTGGAAAACCACCAATATTGGAGTTGCCATTGGTTTCAATGGCAGCGTGCCTCTGTGTGTATCGCTGCACTCGTGCCTTAAGCACACACAGCATTTTGTCCCTCCACACTTACTGTCCGTGAATGGGCAAGACCGCAGACTCCAAGTCTGTGAGACTGTGCAACTGCAATTTAAGAAATTCGGTACTGAATTTTCAGAGATGTAGCCATATATGTCTGGTTCATCACAAAAAGAGGTCTTTGTAACCAATTTCTTTCTGCACAAAGTATCTTGGGCTACAGTTCTAACAGGAAGCTTTTGCTTAGCACCACAAAAATGGTAGCAGCCTCTTATAAGTCATTAGTTCAGCAAAAGGACCTCTTTTTTATTTATAGAATTTATTAGTCACCTTTCAAGTAATATAGTGGTCAGAATGACATATATTACACTCCATGTCATGTAAGACAAAAAAGTCAACAATTAAAAACCAGATGATACTCTCCACAGAATGCTACAAACAAACAAACAAACAGCTTCATTTATATACCTCTTCATACTGCCTAAGGAGTGTCTAAGAAGTCTACAATTGTAAGCTACTTGCCCCCAACAATCTGGGTACTCATTTTAGCGACCTCGGAAGGATGCAAGCCTGAGTCGAGCTTGAGCCCTTTGGCTGGTCTCGAACTCGCAACCTTATGGTTTTGAGTGAGTGGCTGCAGTACAAGCATTTAACCACTGCGCCACCAGGGCCCACAAACAAAAATGTCTGTAATTTCCAGTGGAATCTAACACAAGTTGTACTGTCCTGGTGGGAGATACATTAAAAGTGTTCTATGACAGAGAAGAACTTTCACTAGTAAGGTCTCCAGGCTGAATACAGGCTTGTAGCTCTAATCATTAACAGATCCTGGATCAGAAAAAAACACCATAAAGTCCCATCAGGTGGAGTTACAGCATGTCTCTTCCCTCAGCCTTCAAAACCCACATTTTATCCTCTGCAACCTTCCCAACATGGCTGGTTGATAGACAGTGAGGGATGGAGGGAGCTAGAAAAGAATCCACCCTGTTCATGTAGCTCAATGGATAGCACTGGCAGTAACATCCCTGTTGTGCATCCACCTATAAGAACAGCACTGGGGGCTTGACACACATACCCTGATTCCCAGAGACTAGGGTTGGGTAGGCTGCTGCAACTAAAATGTGAATTTGGCTATGTGTGCCATAAATCCCACTAAAGGAACTTTATGATCCCTCTTCCTGATCCAGGATCTGTTAACAAGTAAGGCTGTAGAGACAGTCCAATCCTTTATTCTACCTGGCAACGTCATTCAACAGGGAGATTTCCCTACACTTCTTGAAACAGATGGCTCAATATAGTCACACTTAGTACTGACCAAAAAAATAAAAATAAAATTGAAATTGCCACAACATGAAAGAGGTTAAATATGAAATAAATATAAAGTTTTCTTATAATAGTTGGTCCTTTCCCTGGTCACCTATTGAAAAAGAAATAAAAAAAATCTGTTTGGGAGTTTAATCATAAATTCCCAAAGATCTTAATGCTACCATCAGCAAAGACACTAGAA
Organism: Urosaurus nigricauda; assembly: GCA_034509955.1. Classification (NCBI taxonomy): domain Eukaryota; kingdom Metazoa; phylum Chordata; class Lepidosauria; order Squamata; family Phrynosomatidae; genus Urosaurus; species Urosaurus nigricauda. Next base: position 83,291,293 of record JAOEGL010000006.1, read on the forward strand.
AGGTATTTATTTTCTTAGAGAGAAAGCTGCTAACAGGATTAGATGATTTTAATAATAGTTCAGCATTTTCCTTCGTAAACCATGCTAGCTTTGCCCAAGGCATTTTTAGGCAACAGGAAGAGCTCCTAGCTGTGTGCAAAGTTTGTATTTAATTTTGTCTCATCACAATCTCACAAAATAATTGCATGTTTATGGCTAGTCCTAGCTGTGAAAAGGGCAGACAAATTTTTATCTGGTTCATTTAATTTCTTCTGTGCCTGGACTCTCGCAAAGTGTTTGGGGAACTCTGTCCTTCTGCTCTGTTAAATATTGCTCCATATCCAAACTGTTTATAATGGGAAAGAAAAGCAAGTTCAGTAAGAGATAGGCTTCTCTATTCTTTGCTTCTCTTCTCTGGATACAATATCAACACATCATAACCACCAAACCAAGGATCTGTAAAAGAAAACAGTTGACTGTATGATGATTGTTGTTCCATACTGTTTCAATAAAATAGTTTTTAAAAAACAAAACAAAAATAAAGGTCACAAACACTACTCATGAACTGGATACTATAATGATGGTTTATGGATGAGTAAGCCACATCATGGTTTATAAATATACGATTCGCTTTCTGTGGTATATGGAAAGTATCAAGAGGTCTACATAACCTCCAACATTTCACAGATGGAAACCAGGACATATGTGGCTATGCAACATCTGAGCATGGTCAAAATGGCAAAAGTTATCAATGAGATAGAAAAGACAAGCTCGGAGAAGCTGCAACAGTTTGCTTCTGTCTGAGCCGATGGGGAATGGCATGATTTAATACCCTTCTCTCCTCTCCCTCCCCATGAGCTAATAGAGTGCAAATTACTTTTTCCACTTTTAACTCAGTTTATAGCAATTAAAGTAAGCTGAGGACAAAGGGGTAGCAGGAGATGAAGTAAGAGAAAGTGAGGCAATTTAAAAGCAGCTGGAAAAGTGGGAGGACAGAGGATGGATCCGGACTGCACTTGCCAAATTGGGACAGTTTGGGACAGGAAGGTATGGGTCTATAATGGAATAGTTGGAAGGTATGAATCTATAATGGAACAGACTGATTGCCCCTCCCATATTTGCCTGGTGTGCTTCAGTTGTGGTTTGTCTGTCCTTTTCTCTCTCCCTCTCTCCCTGCATATTAGTTAGAGCATGTACATATAAGCTGCTTTGCTTTGTAGTTAAAAAATAATAATTCTTTGTTGGGTGGTTCTTATTAAAGAGGAAACTGTTTATCAAGCTACCTGTCTCAACTGACCCGAGGCATTAGACATTCTTCTTACCACTTGGAGGGCAGAATTCAACCACTCTTACAAATATCCAATTAGGGATACAAATCTTTACATGTTTTATTTCTGCTTACAAGGAAGGAAGGAAGGAAGGAAGGAAGGAAGGAAGGAAGGAAGTTTTCTACACAAAAATCATAGTATTTTTTCACCAAGAATCCATGTATTTCAAATGAAATATGCTCATCTGTGCAAAAAAATATTACACTTTGTGCAGGAAGCATGTTTTCTGCCCAAACACATTTTCTGCATAGAAAAACTACATGTACTTTCATGCAACAAATTTTCCTGACCAAAGCCCCAAAGTGCAAAGAATCTCATGGCAGTTCTCCTTTTCCTTAGCAGGCTGTCTCAAGTGGCAGAACATTATCCAATGATGCCAATACAGTGGCCCCTTGGTATCCGCTGGGGTTGGTTCCAGGGTTCTGTAGTCCCATTAAATGCAATAGCATAATCAAATGGTGTCCCTTATATAAAATGGCAAAAACAAGGTTTGCTTTTGGAACTCATATTGTTTTTTAATATTTTCAAGCTATGGGTGGTTGAATCTATGGATAAAAAATTCATGGTTCCAGAGAACCTACTATATCAGCATATCATCTTCACAAAGAGTATTCTGCTATTCTATTTGAACCTACCACATTCTGTGCTATTTTTTATTTTGTTGAATCTGTTTTCCTCAGGATTTCATCACCTTGGTGTCTAAGGACTGTGCCATGTCACAATGGTACACTAACATATGTAATAAAGCTTAATAATATGAATATACTCTCTTCTTCGTTGAAAAGTGTGGTATTTTCTGGGAGAAACAATGCATGGATACTTTGTGAGGATAAAGAGAGGCTTTAGGAAAGACATATTGTACTATATACAAATTAGAGTATTAACGTTCCAGGCAGGAAACAACTTCTAGTAGAAACTTTTTCTCTCCAAAGAGGAAAGTATGGGTATTTGTCGTAAGCAGATATTTTCACCTAGGTTCAGTAGACACTTCACCTCTGAACATTTCTAAAACTCCAGAGATAGCTAAAATGTGGTTTTACAAAAGAATACAACTGAAACTGGAATTATAGCCATATAGACTCAAGTCATTGGAGAGAATGTTCTTGTGGTGATCCTGTTTCATTCAGCCTTGCAAACAGAGCAGACACCATTATTAAGAAATAGCTGAAGAGATAGAATGATTTAGGTAGCGATCTCAGGAGAGTAAATGTGAAAACATCAGGGAGCAGGCCTCACATCTATAGATCACTTAAAGCATTGACCTTTCTTTCTAATGCTCTTCTTGAAATCCTACATGATCTCTTAAGTGAAATGGGATAAAACCTGGGGAATATTTTTATTTCATATCATTTGAGTATCTAGTAATACTGTGGGCTCCCATGAGAAAGGGAAAGGTCATACATTATTCTGAGTGTTTTCTAAACTTAACAAAGCATCATCTATCCTTCCATTTTACACCAGAGCATCCCCAAACATTCTTTGGACAGTGCTTCTGTGTTAATAGTGCATCCTTCCATGCTACCATTTTCACTTGTTTTAATTCAGTTTACAGGCACTATCAGAAGGAGCATAAGGGGTTGGGATTTCTGTACAAACATACCACCTTTGAACCTGATGAACCTATAATAAAAGAAAAACACATTAATGGGCTGAAATCTGCATTTTTCAGGGTGTTATAATTCAGTACTCAGCTAAAACTGAGCACCAGAACATTTGTACAAAAATGCATTTTGCAAGGTTATATATACATTTATACATAAATTTTCTAGCTGAGGGTTATGCACAAAAAGTATACATAAACTTTCAAGTTTGGAGGCCTAAACAAACTTGGAACTAGAGAAATGAGAAATGCAGCAAAAGCCTAAGTTTGTAGATGTGATTGGGTACTTTCAAATCCTTTCCAACTTTTGGTGATACTAAGGTGAACCTGTCATGGGGCTTTCCAGGGCTGAGAATGTGTGACATGCCCAAGGTCACCCAGTGGATTTTCATGGCTGAGCAGGGAATTGAACCCTACTCTTCAGAGTTATAGTCCAATGTTCAAACTACCATACCATGCTGGCTCTTATGCCATAGTTCTACCATGGCAGATATTTACGGTATGTCTTCCAATGTAGGCTTTCAGCCACAGTCCAAATCATCTGGATGGCAATATATTCCCCACTGTATTATTTGGGAAGATTTCCCCTCTATTCTTTTAATCCTTCCAATTATATCTGTGCCTTGAGTTTAGCATTTCTAGGTTAATCGTTCTATAAAGTCTGCACTTATAGAGTCCTCTCTCTCTCCTCCACATTCATTGTGCACTCCGTTCTACTACTGTTCATGTTAACTGCCTTCAAGTCACCTTCATGGCAACCCTGTGAATGAGACATCTCCAAGTCACCCCAATCCTCAGCTGCTCTCAGGCCCATGACCTCCCTGACTGAGTCTAACCATCTGGCACATAGTCTTCCTCTCTTTCTACTGCCTCCCACTTTTCCTACCATTATTTATTTTTCCCGTGCATCAAGCCATCTCATGGTGTAGCCAAAGTATAACAACCTAAATTTAGTCATCTTGGCATCCAGGGGGACTTCAAGCTTCATCCAATCTAGGACCCTTTCGTTTTTCTTTTTTTATCTCCCACTTTTAGGCAACGAGATTTAACCCTTTGTTTGCTATTTTTTTAAAAAAATATGCCTTTTTGTACACAAATTGTTTGAACTCATTCCCCCGTGCTGATTTAAAATGTATTTTGCATGTACATGAAATGTGAGAATTTTCTATGCACATTTTTTTTTTTTTTTAAAAAAAAAGAGAAATGTCCAGATTCTGGAGTTTTGCAAATAGTCTGGTAGGTATGGGATGAGACAAATCCATTGAACCTCGGACAGAAGATGGATTCCTCACTCATCCCTACTAGAAACTGATACTTTAAAAAAAGTTTGAAGATTACAAATATGTCTGGAGGTATTTTCAGTCATGTCAGCATAATGAAAGTAGATGAGTGTGTTCAAACTCTGTTGGAAGCAGTTACAGTTGCCAGCTGTAGAACAATTTACCCAGCAGTGCTGGTTTGGAATGTAAAGTGGTCTTTCTGTATGTGTATATAATATCCCCCTCTCTTTTCTTTAATCTGCTTCTCTTCTTATGCATTGTTTAGACCTAAGGAAGAGCACCATGGATGCAATCAACCCGGCATTTCTGGTGTAAAACTTCCATTCATTTCAGTAGGACTTAAGCCGGGGAGGAGGGCAGAAACATATATTTCCATGAAAATGTCACTAAAAGGAAAGGGAAGTTGTGCTGAAGTTCTGCTTTAGCTGACTACACTTTACCTAACAGATCCTAAATCAGTTTACTTGGAACTAAGCTGCACTGATTTCAGAGGCAGATACAAAACCTATAACCAAGTGAGACATATGTTGACAGCACCAACTCCCTGCAGCTCATAAAGATTTAATGCAGGACTCTAACCTGTCCCCCAATGGAAATTTTTCATATTAACTAATGCTGCTCCATCTAAGCACTCTTCAAGCCTGGCCCTCTTTTTTTTCCTGAAATCAGATGGGACTGGTATAAATAGCCCTATGAGAAGCATCTTTTGGAGTTGGGTATGTTTAGCCTGGGGTAAAGAAGATTAAGAGGTGTCATGATAGCCATCTTTAAGTATTAGTATTAGGTTTTATTTATATAGCACTGTAAATTTACACAGTGCTGTACATACAGTCAATTGAAACAGACGGTTCCCTGCCCTCAGGCTTACAATCTAAAAAGACAAGAGGCAGAAGGAAAAGGGAAAGGTGTTGGGGAAAGGGACCAAGTCCAGTGGATCTTGTCTTCCTCCGAGGCCTGGACTATGGCAGATGGACTGGAGGGAGGGCCCTGCTGCTTATACTAGCTAGGCCTGATGGTGTTCGGCCTGCCTTTACACTGCCTACGAGGTCGGACAATGGCAGATGGTATGGATGGAGGGTCTTCTTCTTTAGGCTAGGTATTGTAATGTTGTGAAGCCACTCTGAGTCCTAGGACCTTATGGCATGCACTTTTAAAACTGTTTTGGGAACAGGGACGGGACTCGCGGGGGCGAGCATGAACGGATTTTACCGCACATGCAAGCGTCCACTATGAGGTCCCGTTCCGGCACCTGTCCCTGTCCCATGCTGACAAGCACTAAATATTGTGGTCAGAAGTCTTCCGAGCAGAACATTTAACGCTTCTCGGCATGGGACAGGGACGGGTGCCAGAACGGGGCCTCTTTGTGGACACGTGCATGTGCGGTAAAATCTATTCATGCTCAACCCCGCGAGTCCCGTCCCCGTCTGAAAACAGTTTTAATAGTGCATGTGAGAAAGTCCCTAGTTCTGGGAATGCTTCTCTGAGTATCTGAAGAGATGTCACACTGAGGATAGAGCAAGTTTGTTTCCTGCTGCTCAGGAGACTAGGATATGAAACAATGGATCAAAATATAGAAAAAGATATTCCACCTAAACTTTAGGAAGAATTTGATGGCAAGAGCTGTTTGACAGTAAAATACACTACCTCAGAGTGTGGTGCATTCTCTTTCTTTGGAGATTTTTAAACAGAGGCTGGATGGTCATCTGTTCGGATTGTTTTTATTGTGTATTCCTGCATGGCAGGGGATTGAACTGGATGGTGCTTGTGGTCTCTTCCATCTCTGTGCTTCCGTGATTCGTCTAAGGCCAAGGTGGCGAACCTATGGTATGTGAAGCCTTTTTGAGGGCATGTGGAGGGCAGTGAAGAGGAGGAAGAGTGATCGTCTGTTCCTCCTTTACCTGGCCACCCCAGACCTTCAGCTGTCTCCAGAGAGGGCCTTCAACTGTCTCTAGGAAAGCCCCACCCCCAAAAGTCCTGCTCCCAGATGGCAGAGCGCCTGCCTCTGATATTACAGCCCCCTCAACAGGGTGACACTCTGTGTGGGAATACCTTTGAATTTGGGCACTCAGGGGCTGTACACATGGCCCCTAAGGGGTGGTGGGACATCACCCTTTTCCTTTCCAGATCGGGGATACGGTAACCGCACATCATGCCCCCAAGCTGGCAGGTCCATGGTGCACCTTGGAAAGGCACCATAGCTTCCGGTGCCATGTCTTTTCGGTCCTTCTTTTGGTGCAGCACATGTACACATTGTGCCAAGGGAGCACCATGGCACCTCCCCGCCATGCAGTGGGGTGCACAGCATCACACCTGCATAAAGGTGAAGGCGGGGTGCACGGCATGTGGTGCCACACCCCCACTCTGCCCTGTTGCCAGCGTTTATCACCAATCTGTTCAGAGCCTTAGTCTCTGGTCTAAGGAGTATAACTGCTGATGGGCACCTACTGGCACCATTGGGTCTGGTAAGGTAGGGTGGCCGATAGAAAAGGATAATTGAAACTACATATTAAACAGAGGCTGAACGCTGATATATTGTGAATGGATTGATTGTGTATTCCTACACTGCACGGCATTGGACTGGATGACCCTTGTGATCTCTTCCAGATCTATGATTCGTTATTTCTTTTAGAATATAATGTTTAAGGGCATTTATGCAGGGCAATTCACTGTATCTATAAGCTTCTCAGATCTTATGAGACATACTGCAGTTAGCCAAATGCAGAACTAGAGCAGTTCGGTCAAATTCATGTGAAAAGTGATGCTTTTGAAGAGGATAATATCCTATATGGCTGGAGGCTCTTCATACAATCCAGAACCTGTGGGGAGGGGAAAGCATGTGGACAGCCTTTTTAAATGGAGGAGTGTCCAGCATTTCAGACTGTCCACTTTTTATAAAAGCAAAGCCAAGATAGGTGGGGTGGGCTGAGCACATATTCTTCTCTTTTTATGGTGATGTAACCCTAAATCCCACATGGGATGTGGTGACTTAGTGGTTAAGATGCTAATTCTGATGATCAGAAAAATGGAAGGTTGGCAATTCGAGGCCTGAGTGATGTATGATGGGGTGAGCTCCTGTTACTAGTCCCAACATCTGCCAACCTAGCAATTTGAAGGCATGCAAATGCAAGTGGATAAATAGGTACCACTTCAGTGGGAAGGTAACAGCATTCAGTGCAGCCATGCTGGCCACATGACTACCAGAGCAGTCTTTGGACAATGCTGGTTCTTTGGTTTAGGAATGGAGATGAGCACCATCTCCTACAGTCAGTTACAACTAGACATTCATGGAAGGGACTACCTTTACCTTTTAACCCTAAAAACCAATACCCAATACCCAAGCTTGTGCAAAATGTTGCTTTATCATCCATCTGTGCTAGCTGCAAATGGCACTTGGTTGTACCCTCAAATGCATTTTACTTCATATTTAAAGAATTCACTTTGTCTTCTCAAAAGTCAAAGGGCTGACCACAGAGCTCACTTTGGGGAACATCAAATAGTATTTTGGAAAAGTAACTAAACAAGATTTTGCATTTATTGTGGACACCTATCCATGAAAGGAAACATTTGCCCTTCTTGGAACTGTTCATATACATGAAAACAGCAATAATCACAGTGACTATTTCTCATTCTTAAATACCTTTCTATGTGTGGAAGTCACATATGCTGTTTAGTGGTCTTGTTAATGTTAATGGGATGACTCCCAAGAAAGTTGCATAACTGTAGTCATGATACAGCCAAAACATTTTCCTGCAATTACTCACACAATGACTTGTGTTGTCATGTACAGAAAAGACTGACAAATATTTCACATGAATGGAGTCATTATAATGATGTTTTATAAAAGTCATTTATGAGAGTGAGAACATTTGATTTCAAAGTCACCAGACAAAACAGGACTAATTTTGGAGGTTGTTTCCTTGTCTAAAGACACAATGAAGGGGAAGGTTTTATACCTGCTTTAAGAAAGATAACAGAGGACTGCAGCACAGTGGTTCTCAGTGAAGAAGGAGGCTCCGGATGTTGAGTCGAAGGCTTTCATAGCTGGCATCCATAGTTTTTTTGTGGGGTTTTTTTTTTTTGGGGCTATGTGGCCATGTTCTAGAAGAGCTTCTAGAAGAGCTTCATGGTATTTGGCTGTGGACAAGTCTACATAGGGACCACCAAATGCAACGTTCAAACATAAATCAAGGAACACAAAAGACACTGCAGACTGGGTCAGCCAGAAAAATCAGCAGTAGCAGAACATGTAATAAAACATCCTGGGCATAAAATGTTATTTGAAAACACTGAAATTCTGGACCATGCCAATAGCTATCAGGTCAGAATGCACAAAGAAGCCAGTGAAATTGACAAATACCAAGACAACTTCAACAGGAAAGAAGAAACCCTTAAAGTTAGCAAAGTTTGACTACCAGACCTGAAAAACACTAAAATCAAGACTCAGAAAAATGCAAATGAAAAAAACCACCCAGTGTCAGGGTTTTCCCAGCAGACAATGATCACTAATTCAATAGACATTAATCCTCCTTGCATATCTTCCCATCCTGAGGCCTTGCCATTCAACAACAGAACAATAAACAGATTGACATGGAAATCACTTCTCACTACACAGGGTCACACAATAGATATATATATATATATATCTTCCATGCCAGCATTTTCTGAAGATGCCAGCCACAGATGCTGGTGAAACGTAAGGAACAAATTCTTATAGAACATGGCCTCATAATCTGAAAAACCCGCAAAAAGTGCCAGATGTTGTTCAGCTTCCAGAAACCTCAGACAACAAGGCCAGTAGTCAGGGATTCTGGAAATCCACAGAATCTAGAGCTTTCCTCGGTTGACACCACTGCTGGTGAAGCATAGGGGCTCTACAGACTACCCCTTTCCTGGGCGGATTGGGGCTGCATCAGCCTCATGCCACAGCCCTGATTCAGCCTTTGGAGAACACAAAAAGGAGCTGCAAAAAGATGTATGGTGCCCCTTCAGTGCTGCTTCATCTGGACACAGCACCAGAGGCACACCATGATGTCATGCACCATCTGCAGTGGCACATGGCATCATGGCACCCAGGGGGCAGAGTCAGGGCATACATTGTCAGGATGCTGTGCCCCTACTCCACCCACAGACCTGCCTTTTAGGCCAGTCTGTATGGGCCATAGTCCAAAATACAATATCTTAGACCTACTCAGAGTACGAGACCAACTGAATGAATAGAACTGAATACATTTTCCCTTAATTATTCAGCAATCAATTCAGTGGGTCTATTCTTATTGTGATTAGCAACTAGATTTAGAATATATTCATCACTGGCTTAGTTCTGTCATCTTTAATCCTGTTGAGTGATGTCAATACTGGCTTTTAAAGTTTCTAATGTTCAAACGGACATGCTGAAAACTGAAACTAAAGCAGATCTGTGAAAAATTCAACATTTGAGAAAGAAGCAGTTTGGAATGTTACTTTTTAAAATGTAATTTATTTCAGGGAGTTTTTTTTTCCACATCGTGGCACTCATTTTTTAAAAGGAAAACTAGCAAATACATGCAAACACACACACATGGAAAAAATGTCTATCCATAGGAGAACAACATGACATTGTAGCAATATGCACTGAGTCAAACATCCCCCAGACTATCTACCAGCAATGTTTCAAAATAATGTAGAGATATTATGAACATTTGAAGTTATACTTTAAATGGTCTTCTGTTTTAAACTGTTCTTTAAAGGTTAAACTTTAAAGCCTGTCTAAAAACAATTGCAGTTTACACATTTAACTCACTTTACACTAGTGCTATACTATACAAGAGGGAATGCAGTTTAATGTTGATCTTGACTGGCAGAACATCACAGAAACAATGTGATTAAGGTGTGCATCATTTTTTAAAAAATGCAGGCTACGAACGAATGTTTCCGCGATGGAGAATCATTTTGGACATATACAAAGGTAAATGTGAACTTGAATTGATTGAAAGTGCCACAGACAGGTTAGATTGTGGCAAAGTAGTAGGAACTTCTATTTGGCGTCGAATTGATTAGATTATTTGATTGTCTTCAGGGCAAACGTCAGTGTGAATGGGGCCTTAGTATTTTGGTTTTCTGCTCCTAGAAATTCCAGCCAGCTTGGCCAACTGGTCAGGGATTCTGGAAGCCGAAGCCCAAAAACATCTGAAGGAACAATAATTGAGAACCTCTCTAGTACATGAAAGGTGGGTTACAAATTTTATACTAAATTCCAAAAGGATACTTTTACTGAACACATTAACACCCAATATTGATAGGAAAGCATTACTGCCAGAGAACTCTAATTAGGGCATTGTTGCTGTCAAATAAGAATTATGCCACCCAAATGAAATTTTCCTTAAATTTCTAGCAAATGCCCAAAACTTCAGTTGAGCATTTTGAAATACAGTTTAGCCACCTAAAGAAAAGAGGCAGGCAAAGTTATCAAGGGAATGAGGACACAGAAAGTAGAAGAGTTCTTCCTGTGAGCAATTTCCAATGTCTCAGCCTCTGCACTAGAAATCTAGGGACTGAAGTAAAATTTTATTAAAATTCTTATTTGGGATGCAATGCTCCAGTGTTGGAACTAACCTTGCTGCCACATGGTGCGTATGTTATTGGAGCAGTGGCAGCATGTCCATCCTGGCTACCCAGCCACCTGCCACACAGCCAGACCCTGCAAGTTGGCAGCAGTGGACTCCCCTGCCTCTACCTTGCATGCTTGCTTGCCCAGCCACCCAGGCAAGTGAGGCAAAGGGAGGGGACAGAAAGACACAGTCACCCCTCCACTGCCTCAGCTTCATCTGGGTCTGTGGAGCAGCCATGAGCCTCCCCACCCCTCCTCCCTCCTCTCTCACCTGCCCACTCCCCCAGTGCCTAATGCCCAGCCAGACCCAGAAAGGAGTGCTGGGCAGCAGCAGCCTACTGTGCCCTCCACGCTATCCTCCCACTGTCTCACTCACTGACTTGCTTGGCCGCCCAGCTAGGGTTGCTACTGGGTGGCCAGGAAGCTGGGCAAATGATGCAATGGGAAGAGATGGAAGGGGAGTGCACTCTCCTTTCTCCTTCGCTACCTTGGTTTCTTCATTGTGGAGACAGCCAGGGCATTGAATAAGGCAGGCCTTGCCTGAAGAAGAAGAGCCCTCCCTCCAGTCCATCTGCCTTGGTGGCTGCTGGGGGGATGGCCAGAAGGCCATACTCGCCCTTTCTCCTTCACCATGGTGGTGGCAGGCTCTTCACGAGGAGACTGCCACTGCAAGGAAGCAGGGCCAGGGGCCCTTGGCCATGTCCTTCACCATGGTGGTGGTGACTCCTCACAAGGAACCACATGCTCACTCTTCTCCCCCCCCCTCCAGTGGAAGGACAGCCTGATGTGGTGTCATCCCTCTTCTGGGGTGTCACCCAGTGTGGACCTCACCATTGCACCCTCTAGTGATGTCACTGCAACCAACCTTCTTCCTGCACTTTCAGTGCATGACTAGACCTTCATTGCTCATCCTCCTTCACTTCCACAACTTAATACAAAAATATTTATAAACACATAACACAAATAAACACATAACATAAAATAACTTCCTTTCCCTTATTTTGCATATTTACTTTATACACACTTTCATGATTTTCTGCATTTTACCGTTGAATCCTTAAATTATTGCATTGTAGAATTTCTTGAAACTTGACACAGCCGAGCTGAATGGCTGCATGGCTTCATAGCTAGGTTTTGGAGTGACTTTAGGTTGTTCCAATGATGGAACAACTGTGAAAGTGAATTTGATGTCAGAAGTCAGACTTGCAGATTTCATAACTGCTGAACAGGATGCCAGCCAGTGTTTGAAAATAAATGGTTTTGTTTTGTGTTGGTGCTCGGTTACATTTACCAATGTATTTCTAGTTGCTTTCCCTTCAAAAAAATCCTTAGTATTGACAAGCAAATAGCACCCCCATTTTCCACCCCAGGAATTGATTACTTTTCAAATGTAATTTTCAAAACTCTGATTTTAATTCTTCTTGAACATTCCTGACCAATTCTAGAAATTATTAGCTGTTTGTTTTGTTTTGTTTTTTGAAGTGCAGGAGGTAGGGTGGACAGTGTATATATTTTAATATTTGTTTAGTCTGACATAGTGCAGCCAGGTAAGATATAGGCCAAGATCCTACATTAGCTTGCTGAAGCATGAAGCTTTCCCAAACATGTTTCTGACTTCTCTACCCATTGATGCAGCCTCCTTGTCCTAGCTAGTGCCTGAAGGAGAGCCGGGGGTACTCAGCTGCTTGGATGACAGAATCCTCTGAGAGATCTGGAAAGCTGACATCTTGTCCCTCTGGCTGCCAAACACATCCAGATACTGCCCAATGCTGTCTGTCCTCTCCTGGCCACTATATGGCTGTAGGAGGGTGTTATAGGACTGATCTAGATTGGCAAAAAGAAGTGTGTTCATGGCTGCATGAAATTCTAGCCTTTAGATGAGAAAAAGGGAAAGTGTGCCATGAAAACACTTTTTTTGCATTTTAGGGGAGAAGAAGCGCCTTTAAAAAGGTGCTGGTTTTCCCACCTTCTTTTTTTGAAAACTGCGGAACAGCGCAGATCCATCTAAAGGTTGCGGTGCAGCTGCTAAGCATTAAGGAAAAGGCAACTTCATGTCACACTTTCCTGCCAATCTAGAAAGCCCAATTGTTTCTGAAATGCTGGGTGCCGAGGCAGTTATTGAGCGAAGGAGGTACTGGAAACCTTCTTCCACAAAACCCTTAAAAGCACATACAGAGGAAAAACAGGAATTTCACCATATTTCTCTAACAGGATTCTAGCCATAGTCTTTTGAGGCTCTGCTCAGAGTCTGCACCCATACTCTCTGCCACTAATTTATAAAAACCAACAACAGCTTAGGGAGCTCAGCAAATAGCTGCCTATTCAAAATAAAATAACTTGTGGAGACAAGCACTGAATACTGGGGTTTCTGAGAGGTTGTTGCATGCGTAACAACATCCCTATTTGAGTCTGCCCAAGCTTTTAAGGCCTGTCAGCCCACCACTATCACAGACACATTTAGCCAGGGCACGACAAAGAAACGTCGCAGTAGGTGCTCACAGGTTGTGGAACTCCCTCCCACAGGAGGTTTGCTTGGCTTCCTCTCTGATCTCTTTAAAGCAACAAAGACCTTTTTGTTTAGGCAGGACTTTGGCTCTAGACAAATGCAGCAGAAGGGTCTCCTAGTGGGGTGTGCTTATGTTTTAAATGTAATTTAAATTCTTTAACTTGGTGTTTTGAACTGAATTAGTAGTGGGTTCCTTTTTTAAAATGTATTAATAAGATTTTTAGTTATACTTTGTTTTCATTTGTTCTAAGCCACCTGGCATCCCAAGCCAGGAGTAATGTGGGACAGAAATTAAATAGATGAGAGAGAGAGAGAGAGAGAGAGAGATGAAAGGAAGGGAAGAAAGGGAGAATAGTCACTTCTTATGGTTGCCTAGTGTCATTATGAATGGTATGTTTTGATATTTTACAATATAAAATTCCTTTTTTGTTTTATTTTTTACTGTTTCTTCATCTTTGTATTTCTTCTTTTTCCCCTCTTATACAGGATGAGAAATTGAGAGAATTTCTTGAAATTTCAGTGGGGAAAAAGTAGTCACAGTAATTCGAGAGAACCAATTTGTGGTAGTAGTGGTGGTGGTGGTGGTGAGGATGAGGATGATAGTTTCCTTGCTATAAAAATGGCAAAGCAGAACACAACCCTGCAATGTCAATGTTTGGAAGAAATTGTCACCCAGAGAACTCTCAAGAGGAAAACCATGGATAAGGAAATGCAGGAGAGCCTGTCACTTTGAGAAGGTGGGCAAACCAGTGTCTATTGTACTGGTTTGCATTGGTTGTGCACAGAACTCAGTAGTCCTTTCTTCCTTATGAAGGCAAGCAACCATTTTCTGATACCTGGAAGCACTCCAGAAAAATAAAATATATGATATCACCTGAAAATAGACACTAAGTTATCACTGCTGTATTCTCTCTCATTCTGTGCATCAATCATGGGAGCGTCACTCACAGCAGGGGAAGGGGGAGTTGTTTCCAAAAAACCATATAAGAAAACCCTGTATAAATAATCTATGGCATCAGAGAGAAAATGTAAGAGGTGATTCACAGCTTACCAACATCTAATTGGTGTTTTAGTACCTTTAAGCTGTGACCTACGAAAAAGGGGGCGCAGGAGAAAGTGTTATGAAGCAATTTGCCTTGTGATCCTATAGAGCAGGGCAAATGCTTTTCTGTGTACTGTACATACATAAACAGCTCTTTCTCAGCTGCCATTTTATGTTGCTATACCTTCAGTTGCAATTACATCAAATCACATTGGCATTACAAAGATTTGTGGCAATCTCATCTTTCCACATCATTGACAGCTCAGGAGATGCATCTGAAATTCATAGTAGCCTCATTGCCTGTGGTGAGAGAAATTCATACGGCTAAATTTTTATTCTAGATTTCAAGCTGCTTTCCCTCAGTCTCAAGCGCTCCCATTTTTAATCTTTCCCTGCCTCATGCACTGTATCAGAATAACCAGCCAATATTGTTAAACTGTCAGGTGGTCCCTGCTGCCTCTGAATTTTATCGGTAGAAATAAATACTATAGCATTAAAAAGAGAGAAATAAAACCACTCTTTTTGGTAGGATTTTCAGAACCAACAGGATGGAGATCAGAGGGAAAATAACTGTAAACTTTAACTTGGTTGCTCCTCTTTAAAAAAAAAAACCTTTTGGGGGAAAAAGGTTGAAAGAGAATATTCAGTCTGATTTACTACGCAGTGATAGAAGTGCCAGGCTGCTTCCCAAAATTGAACAGCGTTCAAGGGAAAGAGAATTTAAAATCCCAGAAAGAAGAAATATTTCCAAATTAATGGCATTGCCCGAATGCCTTGGCTCTTTCCACCCCACCAGGAAGGTTTATTATTTTCTGGTAAAATGTTGCTAGAATGGGGAGTGGTAGTCAGTGATGCGTCAGAGCTGCTCTTTGAAGACATTAAAAAGCTGAATGCACAACAAAGAACAGATGTTCCAGCATGCTTTATTTATGCACCCATCAGCAATCTTCCAATGACCACAAAACACAGGCTCTTCTCTCTCTCTCTCTCTCTCTCTCTCTCTCTCTCTCTCTCTGCATAATATTCTTTTCTGATCAACTCATGCTATGTATGTATGTATGTATGTGTATTTCTCCTCTTGGCTGAAGAGTTTAGAGAATGTTCTTGTACGTATCTATGTGTTTGTATAATCTGTATGTGCACAAACATCTCTGTGTATGTGCATGAAAGTCTGCCTTCATCAAAAGCGGCTTCTATTGAACTGTAGAACAGGTGTGGGTTCTGCAATTAGATCACATTTCCGGGGATGGCGGGGGGGGGGGGGGAGGCAGAAAAAGAGAGAAAGAGAGAAACAGACAGAGGGTAATAATGGCAGTGAATTCTTCAGAGTCAAATGCAGTACCATAGCGACCGGTAACAATGAAGAATAATAGGTATTAGTATTAGGGTGATTATTTTTAGTTTATGGACTCATTTGATTGAATACTGCCATAAGGCACTGTTAACATGTGTGTGGAGCTCGCCAGCTGTAGAGCAAACTTGTTTTACCGGTGCTTAACTGTGACTCTCATCTCTCCCACCCCCTCAGTTCTGAACTGGAACAAAAAGTAATGATTAGGAAATGGGATGTAATATAGATTAAATGTTATGGAGGACCAGGAGACTGATAGATGGTATGAAAAACTCACTTGGATGTGATCTTTTATAGCCACAGTATCTATCACCATTTTGCACTTGCCGATGGGGCTTCCATTTTTAAAACTCAAGGAAACTGGTGTAGAAATCCATACATGTATGTAGAAATACATGCACGTATCTAACCAGCTGTTACACAGATAAAGAAGCTTTCTAATTTATGCTCACTGTAAACATATGTTCACTTAAGAGCAATACAACTGTCAGCAGTTTGGGAGGCTCTGATTTAAACAGACTTGAATTCTGAGAAATATACAGGCCAAGCCTTTAGCAGGTAGAAACTGGCATGTTTCTGTTAAAAGTCACCGAAAGCAGCATCATTTATCATCCGCTGAGAATCGTGAACAAAGGATATTAAAGGAAATATGGCGGGGCTTTAAACGGAGCTGCCTAGAATTGGTGACAGCATGACGGTCAGAAAACTGGCATTATTTTTGTGAAATGCTTTGATTTAAACAGATCCAGAGATTTTTCTTTACAGGGGATTTCTCTTTCTTTGCATTTTGTGATTTTTATCAGGCACTTGGGAACATTTCTCCCCTTCTCTGCCACTTTAGTGTGCATGAGTTGCAGTTCTATTCCTATCTAATCTAGTTCCTCTCCCTCCCCCCTTTCTCTCTCAGAATATTAGGATGGATGGATAGATAGATAGATAGATAGATAGATAGATAGATAGACAGACAGACAGACAGACAGACAGACAGGGTTATTCTGCTTCTCTTCACAATTCTATTCACAATTTGCCATTCTCTTCACCCCAGAATGTGTTTGTAAGCAAATATTAACATTTTTTCCAGAGAGACAAAGATCCTTTACATTCTGAATGATTGGGAACTGGAGATTAAGATAAGTAGCTACTCCTACAATTCCACTGTTCACTTAAATTCTACAAGGCATGGTAGATGCTATGACAGGTTTTCCAAATCTGATGCCTTCCAGATTCTTTAACTACAACTTCTACTATCCAGCCAGCATGATCAAATCATTATGGGAGTCCACAACATCTAGAGAGCCTGGCAGTTGAGGGAAGGTATGTTGGACAATACCGTATACACTCAACTATAAGTTGACCTCATGTATAAATCGAGGGCAGGCTTTGGGACCAAAATTATGGATTTTGATATGATCCTTGGATAAGTTGAGGGTAAAACTTAGCAGCATGTAACAATGAATATAAAGGATGAATCAAAGGAAAATGATGTTAAAGATCTTAAAATTTTTTGACAGGCATAACTCTTTGTGCTCACCCTAAAGGCTGAATGGATGAGATAGAAGAGGGGGTTGATGCTTCTTTTTGCTGCTACGAGAAGAGATTAAGCTGTCTGCTTTCACCAGGGCATGGTTCCTTTTTTGATAAGCTTTTGTTAATACATGTATAAGTCAACTCAGGTTTTTGGGGGGAGTCAATTATTTGACTAAAATTTCTAGACTTATACATAAGTATATACAGTATATTGTGATATAGCCTTGGCATGCCTCAGAAATGACAATCCTATTGTGGTTACTTATAAGCAAATATACTCTGTTCAGTTGACCTTGTTGTTGTTGTGTGTCTTCAAGTCATTTCCAACCTGTGGTAACCCTAAGGCAAACCTTATCATGGCATTTCCTTGGAAAGATATGTGTAGAGAGGTTTTGCCTTTGCCTTCCTCTGAGGCTGAGAGAGAGTGACTTGCCCAAAGTCATTCAATGGATTTCCATGACTGAGCAGGGAATTGAACCCTGGTTTCCTGAATTGTTGTGCAATGCTCAAACCATTACACCACACTGGCTTTCTTTAGTGGAACTTACAGCTTGTTCCATAGGTGAGTCAGAGCCAGACTTAGAATAAATCAATTAAAATAAATGGGACTTATGACTGGCCATTTCTAAAAGGAAAATTCCCAGTGCTAACAGAAGGCACTGTATTTTGTTCCATTTAATAGATATTTTATAGTATGAAAAATATGAAAGAATTGGGAGGAGGGAGAGTTAAGATGGAGGACATCCTCTTCTGAAGCTTCCATTACATTCAGTGTGTGAGTCAGGGTGCTGGCACAACAAAAGACTTATCTGAAATTGTTCCTTGTTCGTAGCTGAGATCCCATTGATTTTAATTGGACTTCATTAATGGGGCTTTCTAGATTGGCAGGAAAGGGTGACATGAAGTTGCCTTTTCCTTAATGCTTAGCAGCTGCACCGCAGCCTTTAGATGGAGCTGCGCTGTTCCGCAGTTTTTAAAAAAGAAGCTGGGAAAACCAGCACCTTTTTAAAGGCGCTTCTTCTCCCCTAAAACGCAAAAAAAGTGTTTTCATGGCACACTTTCCCTTTTTCTCATCTAAAGGCTAGAGTTTCATGCAGCCATGAACACACTTCTTTTTGCCAATCTAGAAAGCCCTATTAAGTATAACTGAGCGTGGATCCATGCCATGGGTTTCTAGATTGTCTCTCTGTCTTTGCTGTGCTACTCCATCTTTGGTGTATGCCAAACACAGATATGTGATTGTACCCACTGTGAGATGGACAGAGGGTCTAGAAGGCCATCTTAGGGTCTTGCCAATACCATTCAACCCACACACCTGCCATGTCTTCAAAATGGAAACAACATGTTGGTCTGAAACCACATTTACGAGGAAAAGAAAAAGAAGAAGAAACTTTGGGCAACAATTTTTGGCTGAAAATAGGAGTGCCTGTTTTTGTTCTTGGGGTTTGGTGATTTGGGATTGGTGGGTCATAAGGAAATCTCCAACAGCCACATGAAGCCCACAGGGGAGAAGGTTCCCTTTATTAAGACCTCTCTTCCTCAGATTTATTTTCCTTTTTAAATATGATTTATACTGCTTCCCAGTGGCATCACTAGGGGGCGCAGACTGCACCAGGTGACATCCTAAGTGGAAGTGATACCACTGCTCTTCAAACATCTGCATTTGGGCAGAAAGAAACTTTGGCATTCTCCTGTATATTTATAAAGTGCTGAAGAGATGGTGTTGGGTGGGCTGAGGCTCAGTGGGAAGAGAAAGAAGGGCCCCAGGTTTTGTTTTTTTTAATCAAATTTCAAAATTCAAAATTAAAGTACAAAATTAAACAACACATTTTACCAAATTTTCACTTTAACCACCATGAAACTATGTATATGTAAGCATATTTATGCTCTGCGTATGATACTGTAATTTATACCATGATATTCATTGATATATAGTAATTACGATTTATGAGTAAATTAGTATAAAAAAAGATTACTAAGGATTCTGTATGGTATGAAATGGGAGGAAGCCGGTGGAGGGGGTGACACCATGAGTTACTGCACTGGGTGACACCAACCCTAGTGACGGCAGTGGAGCTTCCCACTCTTAATAACTGTTCCAAATGGCAGGCCTTAGTACAAAGATATATACTCCAGAGTGATTTATGTCTGACAATACAGGGGCAAGGTGCTCAGAAACTAAGGAGATATATTGAATTGATTAAGCACTTTAGCTCTTTGTATTTTCAGCCTGTATTTCTGCCTAGTTAAAACAATGCTTAGTCAGGCAACATATGTGCCCACCAGTAAGTTTAAATGTTTTGTATTGTAAGTCAAGACTATAATAGCCATTTGCAGACTTCTTTGTGAAAATAGACTGGTGGTGACATATTGAATATACAAAGGCTATACTGTGAAAATAAATAAGCGACCAGGGTTCTGGAAAAAAATCTGTACAGCTACAACATAATTTTTATTTAAATAAATGAATATAAGATGGTGCAGTCAGAAAATATCCACTAATGCCACCTGGTAAAATAGAAAATTCTAGCCACCTGGTACTAAAAAATCTGTTATTATTACTTTTTATTTCACACAGATGATAAAAAAAATAGGGATGAGCTATATTATTTATGCTGATGATGTATCATTTTTGAAAACAACATGTTATATCCAGACAGTTCTGTCATCACCATGTCATCTGAAGAGTTGCTTTTATCATCACCACATATTGTTTTCACAGCATGCATTATTGACATGAGATTCTTACAATAGCTATCTCCTGAACTGTAACAATCCAACTTCATGGCAATTAAAGAGGAAAGCTACCCCTGTTGCTTTCACAACACAACCATGACCCCCAACACACATGACAATCACCTGTCTAGCTTAAACACTCTACACAGCCCATTGTAATTTGTATCTAAAGACTAATGAAAATATAACTATGGCAAATAACAGAAGTATGAAACCATGGCTGCATCCGCACTGCAGAAACAATTTTGTTTGACATGACTTTAACTATCACAGCTTAATGCTAGGTTATTCGGTCAACTGTAGTTGGTTATGGCACCAGAGCAAATCGGAGCCCAAACCAACTACAGTTCCCAGAATTCCATATCATTGAGCTGTGGCAGTTAAAGTGGTGTCAAACCAGATTATTTCTGCAGTGCAGATGCAATCTAACCTTCTGTGAGACATTCATCAGCCCTTCTACTTAGATCAATAACAATGGGGCGGATTTGGGACAATTCTTCCAAGACTCCAGCTAGCAGTTCTCATAAGAAAGATGTGGCTGAAGAATACCACTGATAATCAGAAAGCAAATACAGTATAGGTTAAAAGTTGAAATAATCTGCAGGCATATCTCAGGTTATGGACAAATTGTGAACCTGGGGGAGCCTTAAAAAGATAAAAGAGGATGACAGTGAAAAAGAAATATATTTTGCAAATACAAATATAGCTGTAGCGTATGTTTATTCTGGGCTGAATATAGTATAATACAGCCAGTTGAGAAAGATAAGCTTCTGACATTACAGCTTAATTAGAGTTGGTGAAAGTTAAGAGATTTATCATGTGATATAGGTGTTCTTGGACTCCACCATTGAAGGCAAAGAATCCCTTGTATCAGGATTCACTCGTATCACAAATGAGCTGCAGTGGTACTAAAGAGAATCAATCCACATGAGGAGCAGGTAAACATGCAAGTCTTCAAGCATCCTGTAATCTGTAGTGATAAGAGTCCAGAAAAGGCTTTAATGTGTATCATTTCTGAATGGAAAGATCAAATCTTAACTTCCTAATTGCACTTATTAATGAAAAGCAAGGTTGAGACAGTGGGCTACAATGGTTTGAGTGTTGGACTAGAACACTGAGAGGGTTTGAATCTCCACTTAACCATCAGAGTTTGAATCTCCACTCCACCATGGAAACCCACTGAGTGAGCTTGAGCAAGTTACACTCCCAGCCTCAGGGCCCGTTCTCACTGAAGAAATAACCTGGTGTGGGAACCGGGTTATTTCCCTGAAATGCCATGATCGAATCTTTCCATGGCATTTATTTCCACGATCAATTTGATCCGTGGCATGGATTTGCCATGATCGTGGCATTTTACCCCAGGATGCCGTTCACATTTGGTCACCATCCTGGCAGGAGGGGAGGAGGAGGAAGGGGAGGAAGAGTGGAGGTGGCTGAGGAAGAGGAGGAGGAGGAAGCAGAAGTAGGTAGGGCACAAACAGAGGCAAGATTGGGGCTATGGAATTCTGGGAAGGGGAGGAAGCAGAAGTAGGCAGGAGATGGACAGAGGCAAGATCGGGACTATGGAAGTAATCGAAAGCGACCAATTTTCAAGTTCCCATTGGCTTAAAAAGCAGTTCTTTTCAAAAGAACCACAAGAAAATCCATGGCAAAAAAAAAAAAAAACAGGTTAAGGGGGATTTACACTGCACCCCCCCCCAATCGGGTTACAAATCGACCCCCGATTCAGGTCATGAAACCCCAGCGCAAGTATGAACGACCCTCATTTAAATCGGATTGGAGTCCAGGTTAAAATGCAGTGTGAATGGGCCCTCAGAGGAAGGCAAGGGTAAACCCCCTCTGAACAAATTCTGCCAAGAAAACTCCATTATATGTTTGCTTTAAGGTCGCCATAAGTCAGAAATGACTTGAAGGCACACAACAACAAACAACAACAAAGCTTGACCTGCCACGTCTTTGTTGTATCTAAAATTCTCAAGCAGGTGGAAGACTGGCCATAGTTCAAAGGCTCAGCATCTGTCCTTTAACAGACAACTGGTTTTTGCAGATGTTATTCAACTTATCAAGCTGTTCTATGTGGTGCTTTATGAACAAAATACAATGGGACAGTTAAGGAAGGCAAGAGCATACCAGAGGGAGGGAGGGGAAAAAAATCAGAGACAGATTTTTTTTCTCTCTCTCTCTCTACCCTTTCCCCTCCCAAGTAAAGCAACTGACAGGTGCAGCATTATTCTGCAGATGGACCAGGAGTGGCACAATACAATTATATAAGTCTGGCACACATGTGCTTCTGCTCTACCTTACATGCCAGCTAGCCAGTCTTTAGCCAGATTTTAGGGGACATCCCCAACAGTTGTTTTGCAGACAGAGAGAAAGAGAAGCAAATCAGTCCCTGACAGAACATCATTAGCCATTTTCAAAAATAGGCCTTGTTTCTGAGCCAGAGCTGTCTTGCTCATATTCTCTTTTCAAATAATGCCCATTTATGCCACCAGAAATCCATCTTTCCTCAAAATTCAGATGTATTTTGAAAAGAGAAAAGAACACTTTTCTTTTACAAATGGTCAGTATTCATGGGAGAAACAGCTTGCACTTGATGAAATACGTAATATTTAAATTAAATTAAAAACCCACAACTTTCTGCCCCTGTTTTTATTCTGCAAGGCATTTAACAGTCTGTGCATTGGCTGCTGATCCTTTCTTTGGAGAAACAAAGTAATAATAAATTCATTTTTAAAAAAGTTTGGCTTCTTGAAACTTAGTGAAACATAATGCCAAAATACATACTATAGTGAACACTTTAACCCTGTCTCATATGTCACTCCTGCCATCACCATTGACCGTACTACATCAATGCTAGTGAAAGACATCTCTGTAGTTCAACAGTGCCATGACAATGACTTTTCAAGGGCGGTGAAAAGATAGAGCTGGACCAAGTTATTCCTGCCTTCATTACCCAACTATGTGATTCTGTCTTTTTCCCTATCTTTCTAACTCATGTTTGCATCAGCACATCAAAGAAGTAAGGCAGCTGGAGGCTGTTATATGGAAGTGAATGTAAGCCTGACTACTTGCAAAAATGAATCCCTCATATCCTAACAAGTTTTGGCTAAGCAATAGATAATCCAAAGCTGAAACACCAATTTAACTGAATAGAACAGCCACAGAAAACTGCTTTTGTAACAGCAAGTTCATTATGATCTTTTTTTAAATGGTTAGATGGAAATGCCCTTCACAGTATGGGTCTGCAATCACGCAATGAATGTTTTTCAAAATGCTTGTGATGGACAAGGAGTAAAAGTCAGAGAGCTTTCTTTTTTGCATTTACTGCAAATAAAAGGTTGATAAGAATCAGCTGCTGAAATTTGGTTTCAGGTCAAATGTTGCTGTTAGTCATCCCTGAATTGTAACCTCAAAATTATGGCAGCCATTCTGAAATCCACCGTGCTTTTGACAAATATACCTACATTTTATATCTATTTGAATGAGCATTAACTGTCCTTAGTATCTGCATTCTTGTAATATTTGATCCTTTTTTCCTTGCCAATTGCTCTGCATTTTTGTAAAGTGTGAAATTATCCACAATCTTTAACTGAAGTGAGGTGTTAATATGTTGAAGGAATGATAGACTCATGCAAAACTCAATTGAATGTTCTATAAAATTAGGAAAATTCAACAAATGGAATTTTAAAATGTGATTCATTTGGATATAGCTCATACATGTCTAATTCTAAGCAAAAACTTTAATTGGACTCCATCTTCCAGAAGGATTGCTATGTTTGTCTACTCTAGTAAAAAGAAAAAAGAGAAGTGAAGCCCCTTAAAGAAAAAACATATTGATTATGACAAGTGCTTTTGTTCACCAGAGTCTACTTCATCAGATGCAAATTAAATTTTAGAATCCAGTTACTTTTGCAAAGCCAATAAGACTTCATGGCCAATAGACATCATGTGGTTGACCAAACGGCCTGCCATCATTTTGAAATTTAGTGAGAAATAAATATGATTTAACACCGAGTGGTTTTATTTTATGGAAACATGCTTGAACACAAAAAATGTAGTTTTACTAACAATTATTTGATTGCTTGCATAAATATAACACTGGCAAAGATGAAAGGGGAAGAAATGAAAGATGATTTTAAGGGATTTAGTAATCTCTTATTCCAAGGTAGAGCAAAATGTGACCTGTGTGCATATGAGGTTCACCAGGGTCCCAAATACACATCCCTGAAGCCTGCAGGCTCCCTATGAAATTTATTTGTCCCAAGAGACTTGAAGTGATAAGTCTGGTTTTTCAGAAAGGCCATATCCCGCATGTTGTAGTGGTCTGAACATTGGATTGCAGAGCTTATTGCACCACTTCTGGTTCCTGACTTACCTCTTCCAGATTTGGCTCAGATTTGGAAGCTAGGCTGATTTTATCAAATGGCCACCGAAGCAACTTATGAGGCCCAAATTCAGCACTGGAGGCAACAGGAAGCCATTTTGAGAGAAAAGTCTGAATGATAAAATCAGCCTAACTTCCAAATTTGAGCCAAATTTGGAAGAGGTAAGTCGGGCAGTGGAAGCAGTGCAATAAGCTCCTATGACTCTGGAAACCAAAGTCTGAATCCCTGGTCAGCCAGGGAAACCCACTGGGTGACCTTGGGCAAGTCATACACTCTTAGCCTCAGAGGAAGTCAAAGGAACCCCCCCCCTCCAAACAAATCTTGCCAAGAAAACCCCATTATTGTTTTCCTTAGGATCACCATACATCATAAACAATTTGAAGGCACACAGCACACACTTTTTCGGACCTAGAATAGGCCCAGAGCTTGAAATTCAGTGGACAATCACATCGCACCCTAAAGATCTGTAAATTTACAGTGGGCTATTTTTATACTTTTGTGGAAGTATATAGAAAATGTACTATTTTTTTCACTCAGTACCTAGTTAATGGATGGAATTCACTCCCACAAAATTATGGTGATTTTTATTCATTTATATGGTTTTGAAGGGGGTTAGAAGATTAAATACACTTGTATGGGATATTGCCAACAAATATTGGGTGCTGTAGGCTATATTGGAGAGGCAGGAACTGACAAAACTACTTCTGAGTATTTCTTGGCTAAGAAAACCCTATGAAATTCATGGGGTCTCCATAGGTCAACAGGCGCTTGGAGGTACACATACACACACACAGAGAGAGAAGACTACTAGTCAATGGTATCTAGTCATAATAGGTGTATTTTACCACCAGAGAAAGACGTGGTGTGTCTTTGAATGAAATCCTATTGGTGGCTGGGGTACAAAACCAGAGACTGTAGTTCCTCTGTGCTTGGCTTTCTTGTACTGTATTGTGTTGAGGGGTTTTATACACCAAAACCATGACTCAAGGTACCTTATAAGGTAAAAAGAAATACAAATAAAAGCAGGTACAGATAACATAATAGAAAAGATTATGTTGAAAATGCCATTAAATTGCCCATAGAATTAAACTCATTTAAAACACATCCATTTAAAAGGTAAAGATAAAAATAGTACAGCATGCCAAGAAAAACCCTTTTCTTGTAAAACAATCAGTTTCCAAATGCCTGCAGGAATAAAAAAAGGTCTTCACTTGCAGGAAAAGGACACGAGACTCCTGACTCTCCAGTAGGACAAGCCCTGGTGGAGCAGTGGGTAAATACTGGTACTGCAGCCACCCACTCATAAACCATAAGGTTGTGAGTTCAATCCCAGCCAGGGGCTCAGAGTCGACTCAGCCTGGCTAAATTGAGTACCCAGCTTGTTGTGGGCAAATACCTTACACATTGTAAACCACTTAGGGGGTGCTTAAGTGCACTAATAATTGGAATAGAAATGTACTTGCTATTACTATTGCTTAGGACTTAAAAGTGACCCCAGTTTTACTTCCAGGACACTGGCTTTGAGGTCTCCCTGTATGACCTGTCTGCTGGCTATGTGAGGCTTTATTAGTATTGACTTCAGATTGCTTGACCTTGCTACTTGGACTTCTCTGGACCAGGACAGTAATCAGTGTAGACTAAACGGCTATGCCCATACGTACTTAAAAATATCTTTGGATATATATGTTTCACAGTTATATATATATATATATATATATATATATATATACTGTGAAACATATAGAGCTTTTTCTGAATAGCAGACAGATAAATCATCTTTAATCTGTGCTGAATTCCTCAGCTTGCTCTGCACTTAGAGCTAACTACTATCATTAAAAATGTTTACTCCTTCTCCTGTGCATCATCAAATTGCACCAATTTTCATAACAAAATCTTTGCCCCTGATGTAATTTGTTCAGCACTGCCAATCTGGTAAGAAAGTTTCGTGGATGTTTCTCACTACTCTGACCCTCAGTGTAGCACCATCTTGGGGACAGATTAAGAGACTAAATAACAGAATATCAGAATTGAAGAAGTGAAATCAGGGACCAGTCAGTCCAGTGCTATATACAGAGAAAATGATGAATACAAACTCTGCTGGAGATCAGTCTAAACATTTATTTTGAACAGACATGGAATTTAACAGTGTTTACAGTATTGTGAGGTCACAGACATTTTTTGGAGAATTATTATTATTTTTAGTAGTAGTAGTAGTAGTAGCAGCAGCAGCCCTCTCCAGTCCCAGGATTCAAAGGTTAGTTTTTAAAATGCCGTCATATTAAATTTAAAAATATAATGAAACTATCAATAGAAATAAAATAAATTAAAAGACTATTTTTTTAAAAAATGAAACAAATAAGTAGTGCAGCACATTCTGAAAGATCCTTTCCCTGTGAGCAATCAGCCCTCAAAGGCTTGCTGAAATAATAAAGTTTTCACTTGCCCATGGAAGAATAGCAAGAACAGCAAGGGGTGGGGGGGGCATCACTCTAACCTCTGTAGTGAAAGAGATCCAGAATATACATACCAACCTGATTGTCCAGTCTTAAGCATGCTTACCTAGGAGTTTATCATACGACAGAATTTGGGGGTATAATGCAATGGCAATCCGAACGCAATCATGGGGTTTCACGTTATTGCAAATGAGTGTATCTCACACAATTTTAGGCAATGGGAAGTCATTCTGAATGCAATCATGGGGTTTCACATAATTGCATATTAGAGTATCTCACGCAATTTTGGGCAATGGGGGGTCATTTTCGGGAAATGGGAAGTCATTCTGAACACATTCCGAACACAATCACATTTCACGTAAATTCGCTAAACTAGCAAATTCACGTAATTGCGAATTGGCTCCATTCATAATTGAGAGAAATACCTCCCATGTGATAAACTTCCTAATCAGTAAATTTAATACTGTTCATAGGAATGGTAAAATCTGTCACATTTACTTTCTCCTGCATTTGAATTTTTATTCAAAAAATATTCATGCCTTTATTTATTTTTCTAAACCTCAAACTTTTTTTCTGTCTAGAATTCTTCAAAAAAACAAGATGAAATTTTAAAAAAACTACCCCCTCAAAATAGGTACAACTGAATAGGTACAATTGTTCCTATCATCTAGAAGCCTATATTGGTGTTTTTTAAAAAAACCTCAGAGTTTCAATAGTTGAATAATCACAGCTGTGGGCCCAGTTTTCCCACATTGCCTATATTTTAATAGAAAGTTTCTTCAGTTCTTTCTGCCCTAGAAAGTTTTAAATTTTGGCAAACTCTTATCAAAAGAAAATTAGAGCTAAATCCTCATCCATCTTTAGTTGCTTATGGCTGTACCTTAGGAGGTTAGGTATATTGTTCCATTTAGGTACTTTTGAAAGGAGTAGAAAATGGTTTAGTAAAGTGAAGAACCAATAAGGAAACTTAGCGATCTGCAGAAGAAATATGTCAGGTTTTAACATTTTGCTGTATTATTTATTTTTTAAAAAACTGGGTACATATAGTAACAGCAAAAGTATTTTTATGTTGATTTCTTAACTTGTTGGACTTTGTAACTGCTGAAAAGGCAAACTGAATTCATTTCTAGGATGACTCCTCTTTTCATGTCTCAAAATAAAACTGAAGGCCACTCAATACAACTACCCATCCCTTAGGAGCACTTTTAGTCTGCTCATCACAAAGGTTTTATTCAATTTGGTTTGATTTTATAAACATAACAAACTGGCACTTTAAATACCACACTTTCTCAAAAGACACACACCAAAGAGTTCTGGATTGAGGATATCCCAAACATATTCCAAATAAAGGGTCAAACCTATCCCAAATTTGAACTTTGGTGAAGAAACCTGTGAAGGGTGGATTTTTAAAAGTTTTGTTGGAAGGATCTAGAGAATGCAGGGAGAACACAAAAGAGACATAAAGATATAACAGGATATGTTTTGCTGTGCTGAACTTATCTTTTTCAACAGCGACATTATAAAATTCTACTGAAACTAGAAAACCACTTTTCTTGAAGCATATTCAAAAGCGTTCTGCTTTCTGAAAAATAAAAATGTCCCATTTCAAACTGTTAGATGAACATTTCAATGTGACCTAAACTGAAGTCATTCTGAAGTACTATTCATGAATAGATTTTGGGGATAGCTAAAACCTGCCTGCTGCAATTGTATTTGTCCAGTGCCTTCAATTTCTAAACCAGGAGTGGGCAGATGTTAAATGTGCATCTACAGGAAGACTGCTTGGTGAGGTGTCAGTTTGTTTATTAGATTTATATCCCACCTTTCTGCCAAAAATGGCACCCAAAGCAGTAAACAATAATAACATACAAATGGGAATAATCAACTGAAATATAAAAACAGTTTTTAAAATATAATTTAAAAATAGGAAAAAAAACCCAACAACTTAAACACTTTTCCCATCACCAACAAACCATATTAAGTGCAAAAAGCTGTCTTAACTGAAAGATCTTTGCTCTAAGAGAGACAGACAGGCTCCCTTGTTTGGACTTTCATAGCCACATGGTTTTAATCTATAGAAGCATGCAATATCTGTGACAGAGGTCAATTTTGAGATTATGAAGTTAAAGCTCTATTTTAGATATAGTCGTAATACTGTTGTTTATTGCATTATATTTCATCCTATTGTATATGTAACATATATGTGTTATATTCCGTTGTGTTATAGGTTTATGTGTTGGGAAATATAGTGCTTTGCGTTTCTGGTACATACACCTTTAAGAGATTCAATGTATTAGTTAGCCACCTGCAGGTCATTGTATAAGAAAAGTATATTGTAACATACACTCACTGCTAATTCCTTACCCGGGACTTTGCAATTGTTGAGTCAAACTGAGCTATGATTTGGGTAAGCAAGAATGTTGTTAGCTTTATGTATTTTGCATTGTTTGTATTTTGTAGCCATTATGGATCATGTTTCTAATATCTATCAACCTTATTCATTTAGAAGCATGGATTTACAGATTGAGACACTAATCCAGCATAATATGATGTTTTATTGTTGATGAAGACTTTTGTGAGTCGAAACGGCTACACATTACTCCAGAGGTAGCCGTCCTCTTTCTGACATTGAATAATGCAGACCATTGAAGGATATTGCTACCATTGAAAAATATACCGTTTATCTTCATGCTACCTATTCTACAAGTGCTACAAATAATTTTTTTCATATTTTTGATTGGACATTTTGGGTGAAACAGCAGAAACAGCATAATATTGCTACTGCTGACACTCTGGACACTCTATTTATTTTCGACTACTGGCTTCATGTTGAATGTTGTTTCTAGACTTGTATATCACTTTTGTGTTCTATATTCATTTCACTATATTGCAAGTAATGATATGTCTTTGGTATATTCATTATAATTAGCATTACAGTTTACCTGGAGTTTCCCTCCCCTCTTGGTAGTTGTACTGTAAACCTCCTGCTCGTTTTGAATTTCAGCAGCTGTACCTTCAGGGGAAGTGTAACCACTTTCCCTTACTCCCTCCCTTACTCATTATCACTCACTTGCATGTGAAGACAGGAAGATGATTGGATTGGGGAGGCAACAGATCAGAGTGCAAGCAGGTAAGGTAAAGAATAAGGCTATTAGTTGATAGGTTTTGGCATGCTGGACAGGAAAAAAAACATCCTTTCTGCACCAATTTGAATTTGGGCCTAGGAAATGTGTGGCAGTCAGTACAACTTGCGTCTAGTTTATTTCAAGTAGGTATGGCACTAATGGGATCCCTGCCAAGTCAATAGGACCAGGAAAATGAGAAGTGAAGCTGAATGTTTATTGTCAGTGTAGACAACCCCCTGTTCGGCATCGTCCAATTCATTACTGACATCACACAGTGCTTCTGCTTGGATTTAAATGGAAAGGAGAAGTACAATTGTCAACAACTTAAAGCCCAAATCTCCAGCAAACCTCTTCTAGCAGTTTCATGCTATTATCAAATATTGTGGAGGGGAGTGAGGGGGAACAAGTTTGAGTTCTGAGAGCCAACACAGATGAACAATCAAGACAGCAAAAGAAAATCCTCCAACATCACATTCTGAACTAAAACAAAGAACTTAAACCAGAGGAGAAAATGCGTGCAGGAGGGACACACTCCCTCTATTCATTTCCTAGTATAGGCCACCACTGCACCAAGTCCAAACCTGTCTCCATGACATAACTATGCTTAAAATGCATAGTTTTAGAAACCCTTGGAGGTAAGAAACAACTCCATACTCCAACACCATGCCCCCCCCCCCGATAGAATTGGACTGGTTCTCTTTATGAATTTGGCCACCCCACCCTCAAAGAGCTAGAAAGAGCATGGATTGAGAGTAAGAGCTAGGAAAAGCAAGGACTGAGAGTCAACTCACCTCTTCATGGACCCTGACCATACTGTCCAGCTGCTCTAATTGAAAGCTATCTGTTATTGCTGGACAAGCAGGAGCCAATGTTATATTTCTAGGATCAATAAGACACCAGCTGTGTACTATTTTGTACCTGACTGACTGGTGAACTATGGAGTTCAAACTGTAAAAAAAATCTTGAAGTAGATCCTACAGTTCTGCCCATCTTGGTCTTGAGACATTCTCCCACCTTGGTCTTGCGTGACCCAATTTGCCCCTATTTTTATAAATGAGAAATAAAAAAGAGTATGGTGGTAGTGAATTGTGATGTTTGTTCACACAAGTAAGCTTTGCTGTAGCTGTGCACAAAATGGCTGCTATAGCAGAGGTAAACAAGGCAACTCTCCTGCAACTTCTATCATCTCTAAATACAGATTATTTTTCATTATTTGGTTCTATTATCTATCAATCAAATCACAACAGTTTTCATATTTGTATTTTAACAAAGAGATGGATCCAGATTTAATCATGCTTTGAGCAGAGCCATGCCAATTAATAGTATTCAAATAATTAATTTTTAACTGGCTCAATCAATTCCAGTGGGCCTGTTCAACCAAACCACTATAGTTATATTTCTAGTTAACTTTTATAAATGGGACACTAAATATATTTGTCAAGCCTAAATTTCAATTAATATGTTCAAGTGATGTTACATTTTTGTTCAACATGGAAAAAATTATGAGGAATTTACACTTTTTTCTAAATGATTCTGTATTCATATAGTAGCACAGCAAGACATTTTTTTCTTAAAAATGATCGAAGAAGCCATATCCCAATATATATATTTCTGCTGTTTATGGGTCACAGCTAACTTTATAGTCATGTATAAACTGTACTTCTGTGTGTTGTAAGAAGTATTCCCGGTCTCATAATAAAAATATTATAGAACATTGTATTTCCATATAGTAATGGCACTCTTATTTTACTAGTAGGAAAGGTATTGTACTAATTTAATTGACTGTCATAAAAGTCTCACAAGCAAGATCAATATTTTATTTTCTCAACAGGTTTTGTCAATGAAGATTCAATTTTCCACGCATTAAATGTTTTTGTGTGTGCTGAAATTATAATCAGGACTACAACATCCTCTGTGGTGTGATTTTCTATATCTAAAGATATTATTCTGGTCATAGTAGCACAGGAATCTGTTCCCTGTTTGAACTCTGCTCACAACCAGTATACAGATTTGCTTTCATTCTGATCACAAGAGCTGGGCCTAACATTAGGCAGAATGGGGCAACTGCCTCAAATGGCAGTCTTTGAGATGCTCCTTCTGAGCAATCCAGTTATTCCTTTTTGTTGTGGGAGAGAGCTGTGTACAAATACCACCTGTCTTGAGACCCCTAAATTAACCTACTTCAGTGAGTGTGTTAACTGGAGCAGGTTATAGGGACCATCCTACTTTCCTTTTAAAATAGGTCCACTGGTTGACAATTTCATTTTGGGCACAATTCAAAGGACTGGTGATAACTATCAAACACTATATGGCTCAGGTCCAGGTTATCGGGCAGACCGTATCTCCCTACATGAAATTAGCTTAGGGTCTGAGATCATCAGGAGAGGCCCTTCTCTCAGTCCCACCACCATCACAAGTCCAGCCAGTGGGAACAGGGCTTTCTTAGTGGATGCACCTGAATTTGGGGACTCCCTTCCTAGGGAGGCCTGATTGGTCCCCTCCCTGCTGTTTAAAGAATGGGTTGAGAGTTCTGTTTCGATTTAGACTGAACTGTTACAATAGCTTGTTGTCTTTTAATGGTTTTTTATCTTTTCGAGTGTAGTTTTAAATCATTTTAATACTGTCAAAAGTTTAATCCTATAGTAATGTTCACTTCTCTCTCTCTCTCTCTCTCTCTCTCTCTCTTTTTGTATGTTTTAAGCTGTGTCGTGCTTTTAAATTGTAAGTCACCTTGAATTCCAACTATGAGTCCTGCATAGACTCTCTCAATTGTAGCTGGGGTGGGGGTCAAAATGAGGCCATTCCCCCCGCCACCACCACCATTTCATTAGGGGCAGAAATATTATCTGAAGGGGCAATGCCCTTATTTTGAACTCCTACTGGCTACATTGCTGAGATTCTAGGTCTGCACCTCAGGTTGTACAAAGCCCTGAAAGCGTGAGGCATTCTAATGAGCCATTGGAGCTTTAGTAGGCCTCTTATATCGTCTGGCTTTTTCAAAAGTGTATTCTGAGTTTAAGTATCAGTGTTTCCATTCTGAGGACCTGATTCAGCAGCAGGGGATGAACTGTAAAAGATTTACTGCAAATCAGACACCTGCTAGAGTGAGTGCAGATTCTTGCAATCAAGAAAATATTTTTTTTCAATGGTGCCTTATTAGGTTGTGTTGGAATTTGAGGAAGGGGGTGGGGTGGAGATGCCTTCAGACAGATTTTCTTTCAATATCCAAAAGGGTTGATTTGCTGTTCCATATTAGATGTACATTGTAATGTGTCCAACAGCTGCAAACAGGTCTGATGAGTAAATGATTTTTAAAAAGTCTAAATTGTCCTCATTTGCTCTTGTAGGTCCTGTTTTTATTGACCCTCTGTACATTAATATTTTGCCGGCAGAAAAAGTTGGTACAAACGGAAGTCGGTGCTAATTTATGCTCATATTCATTTTCTTCATGTTCTGTACACCCACATTTATGCAAATAGCCTGGATGAATTCCAAACTTCAAAAAGAGTAAGGATTTTGGTAAATGGAAAATGTTTAATAGGGCTAAATAGGGGACACCGATATATAGATAGACAGATAGATCAATAGATAGATTTAATACACATTTTAATTTTTCTTTTTATTGCATCTGGCTCTGGTAAATCTTTTTTAATATTTCTGCAGAAAAGGGAAACTGTATTTTCATAAGATATGGTTCATTTGCAAACTAGGATTAGAAGATTTTTTTTTCATTTTTTATTTATTAAAATATTTATATCCCACCTTATATCACAGGATCTCAGAGCAGCATGGGGATAAAAGCTATGCATCCTGCTGTCCTTTTAAACTGAAATGAACTGTGGTTATTGAAAATTAAATGAAAATACACAGCATCATACAAAAACCGTACAAAGTGTTTAAAACAAAACCAAATTCACAATTCACACAAACAACAAAACAGCCATGAAACAATAACGGTAAGTCTGACTAATAATACATTCACCAGCTTGTATTGGCCTCCTAAAGGAACCATATTGAAAACAAAATTGCCAAAAGCTAAACAGTTCATTGATGTCCAATGGTATACAACTGGCTATCCACACATGTGAAAAGTTGAGTGTTCAACAATGCATGAATGATCTGTAGGGGAGGTTTATGACAGTTTACTTCCTAAAATGGAGGACAAGGTGGTATCACCTTTTCAGTCTACATAAAGAAACTGATTGGTCACTGAAATTTACTGCAGTACTGGGATAGTGTTCTCCACTACATTGGAAGAATGATGATGGTGATGATTGATGATGATTTGTATTCCAAATTTCTCCCATAATTGGAACTCAGGGCAGCTTACAATTTAAAAGCACACTACAGCTTAAAGCATACCAAAAAAAGGTGAACATTAATATACGATTAAACTTTAGCTCTAACCTTTTCTATTAGTAGTTCATGGTTTGTGCCACAGTCTGCTCCTGGCCTTGTTTTTGTGTTTCTTCATCTTCTGCTTCCAATTATGTAGTCTATTTGATTTTTATATTGGCCATCTAGTAATGTCCATGTATAGAGTTGTTTCTTGGATTGCTTGAAGAATGTGTTTGCAATTAAGAAATTATTAGGCTCACAGAACTTAATCAATCTATTTCCTGCTTTGTTTCTTGAGCCCAGGCCAATTTTTCCTACAATCTTTGATTCTACTCTATTTCCTATTTTTGCATTCAGATCGCCTGTTATTACCAAGAAGTCCTGTTTTGGCATACAAACAATGTATATATAAAATTTGATAAAGTGGAGGGCAATAGGAAAAGAGGAAGACTGCATTCCAGATGAATACACTCAATCAAAGAAACTACAGCCATAAATCTGCAGGAGCTGAACACAGTAGTTAAGGATATGGTGACTTGGAGGTCTATCATTCATATGAATCCCTAGTCGGTTGAAGTCAACTGGAAGGCAGTTAACAACAACAATAGCAACAAACTTGAAATTCTGGGTGTGTGGAGAGTTCACAAAATGAGATAGCTTCCCCACAAGATTCCTGCTCCCCCATAAAATTTTACTTCAGTTCTCAAATTCCTAACACTGCAGTAACTTAAAATTTCAGTCAACTCTTTAGAAATACAGTTTAGGTGTCCAAAGAAGAGTGGCAGGCAAAGTTACCAAAAGAATGCAAACACACCAAATATAAGAGTTCCAGGTGTGATCAGTTTTTAGTGTCTCACTCTCTTAAGTTTATCATATGGGGCTTGGAGAACAGGAATGGAGGGGAAGGGAAGGGAACGGGAAGGGAAGGGAACAGAACGGAACAGAGTGTTATTGCACAGGAGAGTGCCGCCAATGCAGCTGGGAGTCCCCAATCCATTTCCTAACCATTCCACAGCAGCCGATTTTGAAGAATGATTCTGAACAGTTCTTCAAAATTGGCTGCTGTGGGGCAGACGGGGAATGGATTGGGGACAGAATTCTTATCAGAAAAGTCATTACACCTTCATTTTGCCTCCCCTCATCTACCTTCCTATAAAATCCTACTGTGACTTCTTTCACTTCCATGAATTTCATAGGCCAAAATACAGAAGTGTCAGTGAGGGTACATTTACACTGCAGAAATTATGCAATTTGACACCACTTTAAGTGCTGGAGCACCATCCTGTGGAATCGCTGGATTTGTAGTTTTACAAGGTCTTTAGCCTTCTCTGACAAAGCATACTGATGCCTCACAAAACTACAGATCCCAGGATTCTGTAGGATGGGGCCATTGGAGTTAAAATGGTGTCAAATTGCATTATTTCTACAGTATAGAAACACCCTGGGTATTTATCTTGCTTGTTGCTTGACTACTCATGAATTTCTACAATCAAAATTAACTTTTGCACTGACTTTTGAGGGAATGTGTATTTCTTCTTGGTTTCTGGAACTAGGAAGTTTTTGCACGAACGAGATCAGGAGTTTATCCTGTGAATATCCCAGGGAAATTGCATAATTGTGCATAATGATTTCACACAATGTTGTACAAAAGCTGCCATTAAAGTGGTCAAAAAGAAGCATTAATGCATATCTTTTTACTTTCAGGATTTCAGCAAAAATGCATTTCCAATATCATTTTATTTGTGCAATTGTGTGTGATAATAATTCTCGCGATTACTCGCCTTTTCCGCTTCATTTGTGGGATGCTTTAAATGTGCTTTAATCTCTCTTTAATGTCAACATCAGCCCCAGCGTGATAAACTCCTAGGAAAGACCAAACATTTTACAGGTGTAAATCAGAGGTGCAGAACTGTGGTAATCCAGATGTTAGATCACAACTGCCACAATCCCACCTCACTGGCTATGCTGGCTAGAGCTAATAGAAGTTGCAGTTCAACAACACCTAGAGAGCCTCAGTTGACCACGCTGACTTAGCCAGTCAAAAAATATTTTGGTACATAAGAAAATTAGCCACCATCTTGTCAGTATTAATGTCTGCCTATTCATACACATCAGTAACAGATTATACTTGTTAAACAGAAAATGATTGTGGTTGTTGGCTTGGCTACAGCCATTGTTTGTTTGCTTTTCTCTGTGTGTATGTGTGTGTGTTTTCACTCTGTAGAAAGTTAAAAGGCCATACGGTAGCACTGTCTGCCTTGGTTACTCAAAGAACTTTCAAAACTGAGAGAGTAACTTTGTCAGCTGGGAGTTTTATTCATAGTTTGCTAGAAGCCACATTAAATAGCAACATCAGTCCGCATTTCAGCTCCACAGCAGTGCTCTTATTTCGAAGGCTGTGCAGATGGGTGATTCCCTGTGTGCTCGCTTTAATGGCCATGCTTCCAAAGACACTAATATTGTAAGACATCTCTCTCCAGAGTGTTGTTGATGCTGTAGTAAAAATGAAATTTATGTGCTGCTTTCCCTCCCTCTGGCCCATTCAGGTACCCTGAGAAAGGGTGCTCTGTTCGGAAGGCCACTTTCTGAAGCCAACACACACAAAGACCCCATCCAAGAGAACCCGAGTTATACTACTTGCCGAGCCAAATACATAAACAGCAACAGCCCCAAACACTTAGAAATATTTATACATCACTTATTGTCTTTGCATTTGGGGCTCTCTTACCAGTGGAGCTTGACAGGTTATTGTGAAATGATCCTCACTGCTCATTTGCACAGAAGGGACTCTGCCACACACATATCCCATAATCTCCCCCCTTTTTCCTGTAGCTGAGTTTTCATTTTCAGGACATCTTCAGTCTCTATTTTTTAAAAAACAACATTTTCATTCTATGAACCTATAAAGGTAAACATAACCTTTTAGGCATGGGTTCATCATGCCTTTAAGAAGGCCAGAAACAGTGGCTGGTATCCTGCTGAGCATCTATGAACAACTGTTAAGTATTCCTGTTTATGATCATGGCACTACAATGCCTTTCCCCTCATCCAAGCCTACATTAACAGCTGGTAGTCACACCAAGTGATGGAGGTCTGTTTTGCTTGGGCCCTGCAGGATGATCTTTCTTGTCCCCTTCCCACCAGCAAGCTACAGTACAAGAAGGAGTTGTGACAGGGTCTCATTTCTGAATGTTGCCCACAGCACACAGGCAGAAGGGGCTGGAAACATCATCCTGCCCTGATCATCAGCAGAACAGGCTTCCTTTGTTCATTGTGTTAAGGTGGTTTTTGCAGATGTGCACCAAGAAACAACACATAGTTATACATTTGTAACTATATGTGTGATTCAGCTTCTTGGCCAGGATGATCAAATATAAAAGAATTCTTGTATATGTAAAACATCCTCATAAGACGTACTGCATCTGTATGAGGCCTAACAATTTAGTGTTGTTATATTATTATATTATGGTGCCAGCTGCTTTGGGGAAGACAGAATAGTTACAGTTCCTCTTTCACCCACAAATTCATACTGAAAGATACCAGTACATTTTATTCTCTGAAAGTACATCTGCACTGCACAGCTATAACAGTTTGATACCATTTTAACTGCCATAGCTGAATACTTCAGAATCGTGAGATCTGCAGTTTGGTGATGTACAGTAATTAAATTTTTTATACTAGAGATCTTTTGTTCAGGGGAGTGCAGCAGCAGAGAAAACAAATCCCAGAATTCCATAGGATGGAGCCAGGGTATCTGAAATTATATCACTCTGTTTATATTCTGAATCAACCATTGGATATCAGAAAATACAAGGCTGTATCATCTTTGGAGAATGTGTGGGTGGGAATCAGTGGTAATTGTGACATAATTTTGTCCTGACTACCATGACTATTAATTATATTCAAATGAAACCCTGCAGATATATCTAACATGGAAAGTGGATAGAAAATTGGACTCTGCCCATGATGTAGAATCATAGAATCATAGAAATTTAGAGTTGGAAGAGACCACAAGGGCCATCCAGTCCAACCCCCTGCCGTGCAGGAACTCCCAATCAAAACATCTCCAACAGATGGCCATCCAGCCTCTGCTTAAAAACCTCCAAGGAAGGAGACTCCACCACCCTCCGAGGGAGTGTGTTCCACTGTCGAACAGCCCTTACTGTCAGGAAGTTCCTCCTAATGTTGAGGTGGAATCTTTTTTCCTGCAGTTTGCATCCATTGTTCCAAGTCCTAGTGTCTGGAGCAGCAGAAAACAAGCTTGCTCCCTCCTCAATGTGACATCCCTTCAAGTATTTAAACAGGGCGATCATATCACCTCTTAACTTTCTCTTCTCCAGGCTAAACATCCCCAGTTCCCATAGGCGTTCTTCATAGGGCAAGGTTTCCAGACCCTTCACCATTTTAGTTGCCCTCCTTTGGACCCGCTCCAGTTTCTCCACATCCTTTTTGAATTGTGGTGCCCAGAACTGGACACAGTATTCCAGGTGGGGCCTGACCAAAGCAGAATAGAGTGGCACTATAACTTCCCTTGATCTAGACACTATACTTCTATTGATGCAACCTAAAATTGCATTCGCCTTTTTAGCTGCTGCATCACACTGTTGACTCATGTTCAACTTGTGGTCTACTTGGACTCCTAGATCCCTTTCACATGTTGTCTCATTCAGCCAGGTGTTCCCCATCCAATATCTGTGCATTTCATTTTTTTCGCCCTACGTGTAGGACCTTACATTTCTCTGCATTGAATTTCATCTTGTTAGCTTTGGTCCAGCTTTCTAGTCTATTCAGGTCATTTTGAATTTTGATCCTGTCCTCTGGGGTATTAGCTACTCCTCCTAATTTGGTGTCATCTGCAAATTTGATGACTAGGCCCTCAATTATGTCATCCAAGTCATTAATAAAGATATTGGAATAGCACTGGGCCCAGGACAGAACCCTGTGGGACCCCACTTGTCACTTCTTTCCAGGATGAAAAGGAACCATTGTTGAGCACCCTTTGGGTTCGGTCAGTCAACCAGTTACAAATCCATGTAACAGTTACCTTGTCTAGTCCACATTTTACAAGCTTGTTTGCAAGAATGTCATGGGGAACCTTGTCAAATGCCTTACTGAAGTCAAGATATACTATATCCACAGCATTCCCTACATTTTCCCCTCTACCACTACGGCACTTGATAGCATTTTCTTTTTTAAAGGAAGCCTTTATGGATACAACTGTACATTCTCCTCTCCTGAGATCTCATTCACACAGAGAACCTACATCTGCATGCATATAAGCACCCAGTTTTTTCAAATGTTACAGTGAATATGCAGATATCAGATGACGAAAGTGATTTGGTAGGAAAGCCAGGAGATATGGCCCTGTGATCCTCTCCAAGCACTGTGTGTTTGTGTTAGGAATGTTCGTTTGAGCATACATTTATGTTTGTGTGTATGTAAGTGTGCAAGCTCTTTCTCGCTCTGTGTGTGTATATATATCCTGTTTGTAAGTCTATTGAGAATAAACCCATAGAATCAACTGTTCAGTGGTGAGTTAACACTTAGGTACATTCCACTAAGGGTCTATCGTAGTCAATACTGCCAATAGAATTCAGGACATATTGTGATATAGCAGGGGGTAGGGATGAATGTGAAGTTCTTTCCAATTTGCTTTTTCACAGATTAATCTGTCTGGGCCCATGACATTGAATGCTCAGCTCTTCAAAGTCTGGATTGAAATCTCAGTATTTATTCACTCATTTTAGTGCTGGCTGAGGATGCTACCTTTATTTTCTAGGAAACACCTCATCTTTAACATGTATTGGGCTGACAGGTACAATATGGCTCTTTCAATGGTGGAAATAGATACAGTATTCCTATTGATTGGCAAGTGCAAATGTTGGGGGATATTGTTTCCGTCTGTTTTGAAGAACCTACCAGAAATTCTTGATTTTCTTCATATTTGTAACAGAAAGAACTTGTATATGAATGTGATTCTGATTCGAAGCTCCTCTTGGCCATGGAAACTGACTGGGTGACCTTGGGCAAGTCACATGCAACCAGCCTCAGAAAAACCCATGATAGATTGACTTTAGAAGTTAAGTCAGAAATAACTTCAAGGCACACAACAACACATATAGGAAAATGGGCCTAAATACCTTAATGGCACCATATCCCATCTGATCTTGGAAGCTAAGCAGGATCAACCCTGCTTAGTACTTGGATGGGAGACTGCCAGTGAATAGCACATGCTGTAAGCTATATTTCAGAGGAAGGAATTGGCAAAACCACTTGCTAAGAAAACTCTATGAAATTCATGGTGTCACCATAAGTGTATGTATGATGGTGGGGACATGCCTTCAACCACTAATTTTCCAAGCAATTTTGGATGGCAGACATCATCACCACCAACCTGAACTCAGACCAAGGAGTATATTGACAGCCAGTGCACTTCCTTTAAAACTATCAGCTTTATCGCACTAAGGGG
This sequence comes from Urosaurus nigricauda, assembly GCA_034509955.1. Lineage (NCBI taxonomy): Eukaryota > Metazoa > Chordata > Lepidosauria > Squamata > Phrynosomatidae > Urosaurus > Urosaurus nigricauda. The sequence continues at coordinate 83,332,001 of JAOEGL010000006.1, forward strand.
CAAACAGGATTTATCACAGGACTTAAACAGGAAATGTCCTGTGATCAACATAGGGCATTTCCTGTTTAACTCTAGTTTAACTCTCGTTTAAATCCTGTTTTCCCCCTAGTGTGATATGTCTGTCGTGCAAAGTCAACTGTACCAGCATCCTTAAAATATGTGCCACTTCAGTGTGTTTTTGTGCTCTTCTGAGTCCCCATAAATCATCCAAAATTTTCCCCAAATAATTTTCAATCTTTTATGTGAAAATCACCAGTGTGTTAATTGCCAATCTTTTAGGCATCGTAGAGCAAGTGTTTAATGATTTGTATTCCCACCCACCCCCAAAATAAGAGGGGAAAAAACACCTACAGAAAATGGAAACTAAAATGACTTTTGGTCACTTCAGAGTTGCATTTATACTTCATTTACTGCTGATTTGGGGGACAATGTTCACTTTCAGAGGTGCTCAGGCAAACTGACCCTGCTCCATCACAGATTCCTATTCAAATTATTGGAACACAAACTCATGTCTCTCCAGAGCATAATCAAAGAAGTTGTACTTCCTAAGAACCTGGTTATGTTATAGTATTGACCAGCAAGGATACTAATGTTGAGAAGAAATGGAAAAGTCCATAATTTTTCATTGGCTCATCCCTTTACATGCATTTTTAATAATCTTGGAATTTAGGTTGATCTGTTCTTTTGTGGAACATAAAGGCCCTTTCTGTTAGGGCTGAGCAACAGGCCCCAACCCAGCATGTCACTTAAACATATGGTTAGCTTTATGGAAGCAAATAATCTATTGAACTCAATATGGGGCTACTTATGTGTTTAAACTCAGGATTAAATGTCTGCAGAATCAACATCACCATGAGGGGTAAATGAGGTAAAATGTTGCCAGTACATTTTGTTGTTAAAGCTATAAAGAAAAAAAACCCCTCAAACCCAACAACAAAGAGCCTTTAAAATTATTGTGTTTTCCTACATTCCTCTAGTCTGATTTCTGGCATGGGGGGTTGTGTTCTGAAAAAGAGAGACAATTCATAGAGATTTGTCCTTTTGTATCTGTAGATATGTTGGCATTCCTGTCTGCTGGTTTGAGATACCTGTAAATATCAACGGAGCTATTTGAAATTATCTCCACTGTCAGTCAATCATGTAAACTCCACAAAGCCTTCTAAAACAGAGAGTAGAAGATGGCATCTCAAAAGATATGGGGATATAATTCAAATACTACATTACTTGACTGCTACCCATGTCTTGTACCCACTAGGGATGGAAATCTTTACTTCTTCCTTACATGCAACAACAACTCCCCTTCACCCCCCCCCCATGAAACAAAGGTTTTCTTCCTTTTGGATGGTATTACAAAAATGTTGTGTTAATTTTTCTTCTCTTCCCCCATTTCTTTTGGCATTTCAAGATTTTGTGTTGTTTGTTTTGCAAAAAATTGGAGTTAACATAAAAACCAGACACCTGTAGACAAAAGTCCATTTATGAAGATGAAGTCTCCCAATCCACACTTAATGGCCAGCAACCACTGCGATCAGTGGGATTCTATCATAAAGCAGCTCACTGATGGTCTCTCTCACACACACCCTTCCATGAGTGATATCCAATATGAGGGGAGTTGCAACGGAGGTCCTGCTTCTGCCTATTGTATCAGAGATCTCTCACAGGAGGGGTGGGACTGTCATTTAACTGCTTTCTGATCAATGGGTGAATAGACCTGATCTCTCATAGTGGCTGCTGCCCAGTAAGTGGGGGGGGGGAGGATTGTGAGTCTCTGCATAGCACCATAGCTATGGTGCTCATGTGTTTGTAACTTCCCAACAGGATTCTGGCCAATGTTTTTACTCAGAAAGCATTTTATGTTGCATAAAATACAATTGAGGGTTCTACCAGAAAATTGAATTTGCACAAAATACCATGGTAATGTCCTGTTCGGTATAAATAAAATTGAAACCTGGACTTGTTAATTGGTGTCAGGTTGACTTCAACTTAGGGTGACACCATGAATGAGAGACCTCCTAGTCATCAACAATTCTACTCAGACCTTGCAGACTGACAGCTGGAGCTTCCTTGATTGAGTCTATCCATCTGTAGTGTGATCTTCTTTTCCTACTGCCTTCTACCTTACCAACCATTATTGCCTTTTATAAAAAGTCATGTCTTTTCACAATATGACCAAAGTACAACAGCCTCAGCTCAATCATCTTGGCTTCTTGAAAGAGTTAAGTCTTGACTTGCTCTTTGACCCATTTGTCTTTTTGTCAGTCCATAGTATCCACACAACTCTTACCCAGCATCATTTCAAATGAGTGTATTTTCTTCCTATCAGCTTTCTTCACCATCCAGCCTTCACAACCATACATAGAAATTTGAAATACCATGGCATGGACAATCTTAACTGTAATATTCAATGACATTTCTTTACACTTCAAGAGTTTGTGTAGTTCCTTCATAGCTGCTCTTCCAAGTCCTAGTCTTCTGATTTCTTGACCAAATGTTTGATTCTGATTAATGACTGAACCAGGGTATGAAAAATCTTGAATTATTTCTTTGTCTTCATCTTCTACTGTAGCTACTTTACTTTAAAATTATGCAAATCATTTGTGGCCATTATTTTTGTTTTCTTAATGTTCAGTTGTAAATCTTCCTTTGCACTTTCTTCCTTGACTTTCTACAGTAATCATTCCAGGTCTTTGCTATTTTCTGCCAATAGTATGGTGTCATCTGCATATCTTAAATTGTTGAGGTTCCTTCCTCCAATTCTCATGCCTCTGTCCTCTGAGTCTAGTCCTGCTTTATGCATTATATGTTCAACATACAGTTTAAACAAGTAAGGTGATAAAATGCAGCCTTGTCTGACCCCCTTGCTAACTGGAAAATATTCTATTTCTCCATATGCTATCCTAATATGCTAGCCTCTTGTCCT